>ML777348.1:585398-604308 GCA_009831015.1 Picea engelmannii
TCTTGTACTTGAACATTTAAGTGGGGTAAAAGGAGGTTGCCCCCTCGAAGAGGCTTATTATCTGATATTATCTCTTTTTCAAGGCATTGAGTACTTTTCTTGAGGTTTTTCTATGCTATATTGATGTTTGGTTCTTAACAGCTGGCAGCTTTCTTTTATGTGCTCACTTTGGCTATTAACATCTTTGTCCACCAGGCCATCTCTACCGTCTTGTGGTAAAGTGTTTCCCTAGACTGTGTGGTCCTTGGGTCCATTATCCAATCCACTTCCTGTCTCAATTCCTCCCAGGATTTGCCTTTGCAGTTGGCAGTGATTTCCTTCTCCCATCTGGTGATGGTCGCTTGACCCTTCGGTTCGACCAGCGCCTGGAAGGTGCCCTTGGCATCTCGCGTTGCTTGCTCCATCCTTGAAATTTTCCTCTGGCTTATCAGATTTTCGTTCATCTTGGTGTTTCTTTTGACGTGCATTTTCTTCATACGCGCCATCTTGGCTAGCTTGTGGCGGTTCTTTCCATGAATTCTCCTCCTGTTCCTATCTACCCAGGGGTTCTTTCTTGTCGGACCCTTGTTTTTATGGTGGCTTCTCCTGCTGCGCTTTGTCCAACTGCGTTGATTCCTAGTGTTTCACCTCTTATGGAAATTCTCCTACTACGGGCTCGTCCTTGCAATCATCGTCTGCTCATAGAGGTGGTCCTTCCCATCCTTTTTCCCTATCTCGGTATGTGTGACCATGAAAGTTCGTCCATTATCCCTGTGTCGGCCTTTGCCCCTGCTTGTTGTGTAACCAACTTTTCTCTTCAGTGCACCTGTTCTTAGAAGGGGTGTGATCCCACTGGTGCATGGTAAAAACTTTTGTCCTATGTCACCCATGACCTGCTGAGTCCCGTTTGTACTTTCCCTTGCCTTAACCTTGCATTTCTTTCTACTGATGTGACCTTGAGGTCGTACCTCCATTTGTTGTGTGGTCAGACCCCACATTGTCACTTGTAATTGGGTGTTGGCCATGAAGATTCTGTCTGGATTCGTCATGCCCGCCTATTGGCCTTGCACCACTCCTCTCGATGTGACCTTCTTCACTTAAGCTTTTGTCACGGTCTTTTGTCGCTAGTTGTGTGCAGTCTGTTCTGAATTGACCGTTTGGGATGTTGCTCCAGGTGGTGTCTAATTTTGATTCTTCCTTGCTAACCCCTTCATTATCGATTCTATCCGTCAGGCCATTCATTGACCTGCATACCCAGTGCAACTCCACTATGTTCATATTTTGCAGATGCTCCTGGATTTTTTGCAGGGAGTGTGCCAAGCGCCAGTGTCTCTGAACTTTGCCCACTCTGGTGCCATTTTGGAGTCTCTTCACCGTGTTGATTACCAGGGTGGAGTCACCTCCCACGATTGTGTTTATCATCCTTTCTCAGCTTAGGATCTTGAGTCTGATCTCCATGGATCTGAATTCCACGGCGTTGTTAGTTGAATTTCCCATACTGTCGGCGTACAGCCTGATTATGTTGCCGCCACTATCACTGATAACCCCACCCATTCGTGTCATGCTTGGGTTTCCTTTTGTCGCCCCGTCAAAATTCAACTTGAGTGACCCTGCTGAAGGGGGGTTCCAGTTGCACTCACCTAGTTGGAGTCGCGGTGTTCGTCACCCTATTTGTGTACGGTTGCACCCGTCTTTTAGGTGAAAATATTCTAGGACTCTAGAGTCTCGTTCTGCGAGTTGCGCATTCCCATTCTAGTAGTTGCGGCTCTGCACCGTTTCTCTTGTCATGGAGATTATTTTTTCTTTGATTTTCCTTTTCGGAAGGCTTTCATTCTTGAAGATGTGGCAGTTCCTTTCTTTCCATATTGTCCATATGGTCATCCTCGGAATGAGAGTCTAGTATAGATTCACCTCTTTATTTTTGTTGTAACTCTCATGCCAGTTATTGATGGTTGCCCAGATGTTACCTCGGGTCCTATTGGACTATTGAAAAATACCTGTCGCCTAGTCCTAGATCTTTGTTGTGTAACTACATTCATCAAGGAGATGATTTGTTGTTTCCTCCTTGGTTTAACAGAGGTGGCACCGTGACGGACCTATGAAGCCCCTTTTTCTTAGGTTTTCCCAGGTTAGAATTCGGTTGTGAAGTACTAACCATTTGAAGATTTTCATTTTTGGCCACTGGGGGATTTTCTAGAGCTTATCCCATAGTTGTGTTGGATCTTCTTGGTCTTGGTCCTTGATATAATGTTGAGATTCCTTCAAATTGAATTCCCCACCATTTTTTCGGCCTCATCTTAATTGGTCTTCTTCATCCAAGACTACAATTTTCCTTTTCCTCATTTCCTCCTCCACCTCTTTCGCGATGGTTGTGGTCTGATCGCTAGTTTGGAGTTGAAATTATCCAAGATTATCCGTCTGTTTCGATCTGATTCTTGCTTCCAATAGTGGTGGACATTGGTTTTGCCTTGCGTGATCATGTCATGTTGGACTTCCTCCCTATCTGAATTTCCCATATTGGGTTCCTGTTGCTAGGCGTCCTCCCAGAATCTAGTTGTTTTACCATTCCTTATTTCCCAAAAGATGAGTGTCTGGACCCAGGTCTTGTTGCACCAAGCTAGGTTCCAGATTGTTGATCCCTCCTTGGTGCCCATAAAATGAATTCGGTCGTGGTCGGTTATGTCCGAGGCATACTTGGCCTTCTAGAGGGTTGCCCACGGGGTAGAAGTTTCTTTAACCCATCGCCACCAGAGTATCACCCCACAGGCTTCGTTGGTTACTTGTGGATCTTGTAGCCACAGTCCTCCTTTGCATTTTGGGGCTTGCAAACCTTCTCCCAAGCCACCAGGGCCCATTTTTTCTTAGTTTCTGCTCCTCACCATAGGAAGTCCCTTTGGATGGTCCTTATTTTTTGTAGTATCCCTTTGGGGGCAGGAAATACTGACATCATGTAGGTTGGAATTGCTTGCAGAACTGTCTTGGTCAGTACCAGTCTCCCCGCTAGGTTGAGGGATCGGTACGTCTAGTTTTTCACCCTCTCTTGTAGCTAGTTGATCACTCCTTCCTAGGTTACTTTTTTTTAAACTTTGTCCGTCAGGGGGATTCCCAACTATTTAGTTGGGAGAGTTTTGCGCTCAAAGCCCAAAATATTTTCCAGGTTCTGTTGGATAGCAGGGTTGGTGTTGAAAAATTAGATCATTGATTTGGAATGGTTGATCTTGGCTCCCGAGGCTTCCCCAAACTCTTCTAAGATCCTTTTGAAATTTTTTGCTTCCTTGACCATGGGTATGCCATGGAGTAAGGTATCATCCACGAACTTGGAAGTAGGGTAGTTTTCCAAAGGTTTGAGGCCTGTAATTTATCCTGTTGTTGTTGCGCTTTTAATGCTTCGATTGAGACCTTCCATCATCAATATGAACAGGAAGGGGGATAGCAGGTCTCCTTGTCTGATGCCTCTAGTAGGCTAGAAGGGCTTGGTTGGGGTTCCATTTATCAGGAGCGAGAAACTTGTCGTTGAGACTAGGCTGATAATCCAGTTGATCCAGTGTTGGGAGAAACCAAAAGCTTCCAGAGTCTTAACCATGTAGTGCCAGCTGATTTTGTCATAGTCTTTTGCTAGGTCTAGTTGTATTATCATCCCCCCTCTCCTCTGGATTTTCAGGGTGTAAATTAGCTCATGAGCATGGATGATGTTGTCCATGATTTGTCAACCTTCCACAAAACCCACCTCTTCTTGTGAAATCAATGTGGGTAGGAGGGGTTTCAATCTATTGGCTATGACTTTAGAGATTATCTTGTAAACCACATTGCATAATGCTATGGGTCTGTATCGGTCAGGGGTCCTTGCTTCATGTTGGGGAGTAGAGTAATCACTGTGGTGTTTAACGCTTTTAGGATGGAGGTCGACCATCTAGAGTCCTCCACCACCCTATACACATCGTGTTTGACCACTTCCCAATAGGCTTTCCCATTGGGAAGTGGTCAAACACGATTACTTGATCAATTCTCATGGATTACTTGATCAATTTCCTCCTTAGCTATGGGTTTGTTTAGGTTGTTATTCTATTCCTCGGTGACAATTCTGGGGATGTGTTGCGTAATCCTCTGAATGGCCTTCGTTCGGTCTTTTTTAGGTTCCTGGGCTATCCCATGGAAGTGGCTTACCAAGGTATTCTCTATCTCCCTGTGGGATTCTCGCTCGATCCCATCCTGATCCTTAATTTTCAGGATTTTGTTGTGGGCTCTTCTGGCAATGGTTGTTCTATGGAAAAACTTGGTGTTCCTCTCTCCTTCCTTTAGCCATCTGATTTGGGATTTTTGGCACCATATAGTTTCTTCCTACTAGCATATTCCTTCCCATTCCCGGGTCATTTGGATCTCTTCCTTTTTTCGTTCCTTTGTGTAGCCCTCCGCTATGCAAACTTCCTGGAGTTTTCTCATTCTGTCTTCAATATTTTTCTTCTCTTGGTTTATGTTTCCAAATATTTCCTTGTTCCACTCTCTAAGCTTATATTTGATGTACTTTAGTTTCTTATAGAGTTTGAACATCCATGTATCTTGCTCTGGTTGTTCCTCCTACCACCACTGGTTGATGTTCGCCTTGAAGGTGGGGTGTTCAATCCAGAATTTCTCAAATTTGAACGGTCTATTCTTCGGGGTGGTTGGGAAGTCTACTTCCAATTGGATTGGCCAGTGATCAGAACCTCCCCAGGGAAGGATGTTGCAATCTAAAGATAACCCTTGCATAATGATGGATTCTGACACCGAGAATCTGGAAAGTCTTGTCGCAACCTAATGTTGATTTATCTGTTTATTGTTCCAAGTGAAGTGTTAGTTATTGGTTCTGATGTCCACCATCTTCGATGTGTCTATGAATGTTGAGAAATATTCCGCATCTCTATCCAACCTCCTGGTGCCTCCTTTTTTTTCCGCAAGTGATGTGATGATGTTGAAGTCTCCTGCCAGGATCTAATGGAGGTTGTTGGAGCGGGTTTTTAGGTCTTCTAGGTCTAGAAGCATTCTTCTCTTTTCCTCTAGCATCTGGGGTCCATAGACGTTAGTGCATAGGATCATCTCCGTATTCCCAATGATTTTCATGTTAACCGACAGTGTGTGCCTGGTAGCCTCGGCTGTTATTAGGTTCATCACTTGTGAGTTTCATAATGTGAGGATTCCTCCTGCCATCTGTTGCCCTTCGATAGCCACCATCTTGTACTTGCTCCAATGTTTTTTCCCGATTGTTTCCATTCTGTCTACACTGCATTTTGTCTCTTGGATGAAACAGAGGTCTGGTTGTTCCTTCCTAAGTCGATTTCTAAGAATTGTTTGCTTTCATGGGCTGTTTAGGCCTCTTATATTCAATGTTATAATATTCATTTAAACATGTGGGGGGGAGTTGGGAAAGAGATTTTTTATCTTACCTGAGTTTATCAGTAGAGCTCCTAGTTCTTGGAGAGCTACGTTGTTTGATTTCCTGCATTTTTTCCTTTTCGTCTGCTTGGGTGAGAGTTGTGGTTGTCCTTCGCCTTTTTTGACTCCTAGGTGTCCTATCTCCCCGTGTGTGCGCTTGAGCCCTTTGGATTTGGCTTCCTCCCTTAGAA
This sequence comes from Picea engelmannii, assembly GCA_009831015.1. NCBI lineage: Eukaryota > Viridiplantae > Streptophyta > Pinopsida > Pinales > Pinaceae > Picea > Picea engelmannii. The sequence goes on from ML777348.1 coordinate 590,978, forward strand.
GAAATAGGTATTGGATGTGATCTAGTTGCTCCGCTGGTACATTGTCAACGCCCTACCTTTTACATTGCTCCAGTATGTTTGGGAGGTCGATCCCTTCCCTTTCCATGATGTCTCTGAGATCAGGGTCTTTTGTTCCTACCTCGCTTGGAGTCATTTCCACGTCTCTGTCTGCCTCCTGCATGGGGGTGGGGGTATCTCTGGTTTCTCCGTCCATAGTACTTGCGCTACCCCCTGTCCCATCCCCTTTTTTGGGCTATCTGTATCCTCATTGGTATCTTGTTCCCTGGCTTCTTTAGCTTTTGTTTTTCCTTTCCTCCTTCCTCCTCTCTGTTGGTCTTGTCCCGTCCTTCTGCGTTATTCCTGGCCTCCAAGTTGCTCCATGTTGGGGTTTTACTTTGTTTCTTGTTAGCTCTATTTCTGTGGTTTGGTTTTATAAACCCATCTTCATCCTGTTGTAGTTCGGTGTTCTCCGCTTCTTGTTTTTTGATGATCATGCATTCTCTGATTAGGTGCCCATGTTAATGGCATCTCTGACATCTGAAGGGGATCTGCTCGTAGTCAATGTTTTGTATCCATTCCTCATCCCTGAATTCCAAGCTTATGGCTTCTAGGAGTGCCCCCGACACATCCATCTCTATGTAGATTCTTGCATAGGAGGTGTATCGACCTTTTAGGGTTGCTTCTGATGTCTTCACGTATTTTCCCAGTTTGTTCCCTATTGCTTCAAAGGTGGAGGGTAACCAATAATATAACAGCAAAGAGTAAAGTCTCATCCATACATGCACATTTTTGAAGGTTTCTTTTTTTGTGGAGAAGTTTTCCTTCCATGGTCACATGTACAGTCCTGCTGAGGCATGGAAGTATGCCCCCCCCTCAAAGATCTTATCCCTATCTTCTAGGTTCATAAAAATTGTTGTAAAGAATCCTTTCGAGCCCAGGTGGAGATCCACTTCTCCACTTGGCTTCCATTGATATTTAATCCAGTTGCGCAGCGTTCTTTCTGTTGGCCACAACCCAATAACTTGCAGATTAGCGCATGTGTCTTCATCTGCTCCATGTACAGTTGCGTTTGTGGATCGTCCATTATTACCTTGGGTACCATTGTTGTCTTTGGTTTACATGGGTTGCGCCCTTCGGCCCCATTGGGGCTCGCTGTTTCTTATGCAACATTCTGAGGTTCTCTGGTTTCTTCCCCCATGTTGTCACCTTTCCTCTGGTTACTTTCCTGACTCTTTTTCGTTTCCAAACTCGAGGTGATTTTCATTGGTGCCTTGAAAACTATGCCTCGTGGGCCTTTCCCTATGTCTACTACTACCTGCTTGTATGAGGGGGTTCCATTACCGCCCCCCTTGGTACTCATGTTGTCCTCTATTATGGCCATGTCTACCAAACCCTAGCTTGCAATTGCTCCAAGATTTGATAGCTCCACTTTTACATACTAGTTACAATTTAACCTCTTACCCAAGAGGAAATTATCCATTTTATTTATGTAAAAAATATATAACATATCAAATTTAAAATATTTGATAAATTTAAAATTATATATATATATATATGAGCGTGAGGGACATAGGATCTCCAAGTCTAATGGAAGTTAGCCATGGATAGAGGCATAGGTATGCTTTGTTTCAACTCTATTTATGTTCGGATCCATGGAGATAGCTTCTAGAAATGGACTACTCTTGGTTGGAGCCCTTGGACACACTACTTAGGGTTGTTTTCATTGGTACAACACATTTTGAGGACTTTGTGAAAGGTCCAACCACCATATTAAAAAGGTTTCTTTCTTGAACCAAATTGCTTCCAGTTCACAAACTATTACTAAGCTTAGCACTAACAATCAAGGAGCATAAGTAGCCCATATGTCATTCCTTAAGGTGGAAATTCGACCCACACCCGATATGTGGGTTATTAAAAGTTTGGGTTTAAGTCCTTTGACCTATATGGCTATACTATGTCTAGTCTTAAAAGTTTAAAAAAATAATTACTAATTATTATAATTTAAATATTATATAAATTTGATTTTTAAATTAACATTATAGTATAAATTTTATAATATAGATAAAAAAATTTAAATGATATTGATAACAATTTATTTAAATTAGTTTAGATCCATTTTAATTTTGAATTTATCAAGCATTAAGAGGGATTAAATTTCTAAAAGCAACTTTTGTATATTTAGACAATTATTAATAGCTTAACACTTAGTCATATATAAGCATACATCCAAGAAACAAAGAGAACACTTGCGAAACAAACAAGAGAAACAAAGATATAGTGTGGGCAACACAAATCATGCCTAACACCCGACTAAGTCGTATTATTGCAAAATTGTTACAATATGAGCACTATCGGCTTGGCTTACAACTTGGTAGACTCACATGACTCGCCTCACCTCACCAAGACACTCATACACAGATTCATCACACCAAGACTCGTCTGTCATAACATCTTTCACAACTTCTGCAGAGCACCCCAAATGCACACCCACCACAGCCTCACCATCTCTTCTCTAATGCAAGGCTTCGCACAGACTTGCAACAAGACTTCCCCCAAACTCAACCAAAAATAAGGTTTCCCCAACTCTGTCCACCAAATCACCTCAAGGAAGCTCAAGTCCTCCCATGTGGAGTGACTTGGCTCCTTGAGGGAGATCACCTCTCTTTGTCTAAGTCCGCCTCAAAATTGCAGAGTTGATCTTTCTCTCCTTGTTCTCTAAATTTTCCTTCTTTGGTTGTGCACCCTTGTTCTCTTATAGGGACTCCAAAAGTCACCATCATGACTATAACAACCCTGGTTAAATAGTTGCATAGGGATTATTAAGTATAATTAATTAGATAATTAATTGTCCTAATATGGTTTTAGTTAAACAATGATTAGTATTAATTGTTGAAGGAAAATCTCCCTACGGACAGGTAGACCTCCTCTTGAGAGCTAGACTCTTAACTCTTAAGACAAAAGATGCTTAACATGGACACTGACTTCCTTTCATATCTATACAAACTAATGCATGAGGAGGAAGGAGAACAGAAGTACCTTTTTACCGACGTTCGTCCCTGCACACTCCGAGTTGAGCTCCAATCTTTCGCTCCTCGATGAGCCCTGTAGACAAACAATAGTACGACCACTTCCTACTCTATTCATATTAGCTTGAAAACATATCTATCTATCAGAGATAAGTTCATGTAAGATCATACACAAACTAGAAAGAAACAGGCCAAGCGTGTCATATTAATGAGAACAATGACAGCAGTAACTTACAATCGTAAATGTGAATGCGACAGCTTCGTCAAGTCCCCTTTGCCTAACCCTTGCTCAAAATATCCACAACCTGGATGATAGCAGATTCACTAATTACTCTCCTCCAGTCCACTATGTGTTTCCTATGAGATCATAGGTTTCATGCTTGCAATTCTTCCCCCCTTTCCACCATCATAGAGACTGCTTATATAGGTTTAGAGAGGATTAACCTCTTGAGGTATCTTTAGGGTAGGTTGAGGAATTCCCTCCTTAGATCAAGGATCTTCTGATTGAAACGGGAATTCGAATGCAACTGCTTTCCAAACTTGAAAGATCCTCCCCTTATTCTCCTCAACAGACCAACTACTGCCCATATTAGACAGCACTCCCTCAAAAGGGGCATCAGGGCGCTATAATGCTCCCTAGTAGGCTCAAGGGGAGCGCCAGCGCTTCAAAGATGTGTAGCACTCCTTCAGAGGGGTGATTTGGTGCTATAACGCTCCCTACCACCTTGTAGGGGAGCGCCAGTGCTCCTAAGGCTGATGTAGGGGAGCGCTCTCCTTTAAAACCCTAGTTTAAGAGCTCCTTTCAGGTGGCAAGAGATTCTTGACTTCAGTTAACCATCCTTCTTCCTCCAAATTAGGTGTTTGAGGTATTATGAGTGTCTCTTTAGTGTCGTCATCGTGGCAATATGCGTTGTTTGACATTTGTGACACTTGTGAACAACATGCGACAGTTGTGAGGAACATGCGACACTTGCGACACTTATCAAATCTAGTAATATTGATGTGTAACATTAATAATATTATTTATTTATTTATTAATTAATTAATTGTTATAACTGTTGATTGATTAATTAATTAATTAATTGATTACTTAACACATTCAATGATTTAGGTAAAGCATTAAGGGGCTTAATAACTTTAATTTAATCATTATGAAACTTTACATATGACAGGTTAAGGATAAGATAATAAAGGAAAGGATAAGATAATAAAGGAGGGGATAAGGTAATAATGGGGAGGATAAGGTAATTAATGGAGGATAGGGAGTCGGTGAATGAGGGGGGGAGATATGAGGGGGAAGAGTCCTACGGGAGAGGATTATGAAAATTATGGGGGAGGAGCATTATTGAGGAGGAGGTATGTATTTCTATGGCATATTTTTMTGGTTTTGGAGTTGGGTTCTGGAGTTTTGGTGAACCATTGCAGGGGGCACTGGGTTGCTGGGGGTTTTGGGCACGAGGGCCAAGATTCCTTACGGTATCCTGGAGCTAGGGAGCTGGACAGGCTGCTCCTAGCTGGCTGGGTGGTTAGTCGGTTTGGGCAGGGATTGGTCAAAGCAGCAGGCTAGGCAAGGCAGCAGGAGGACAACCAGATAGGCAAGAGTTTAGCATCAGGAAGAGGTATTTTATTTATGAATTTGCAGAGTTATGTGATGATTATGTAAATTTATAGATTGTTGTTCATAAATTAAAATTTATGTTGCTTATATGCTGAAAGAAATTGCTTATTGCTTGTTGATTAATCTTATTGTTTAAACATTATGAAAAAAAAAATGGGCTTAATTAATTTATGAACCCTACACATGGTATCAGAGCTGTAGTTCACAATCTGGAGCCTTAAGGGCCTACCTACCCGCCTACCCAACTTAGGAATGGAACTGTACCCACCTAGAAATTTAAACAACCCTGAAACCCTTTAATTAGGTATAAATCTGAGCTCCAAGCTCCAGCTCCACCTAACCTGCAAGCCAAGCACACAATTGTTTTTTTAGTATATATATATATATATATATATATATATATACATAATGCTTCCCCAAATAATTATGCTCTGCCCTTGAACTTCTAAACAGAGGTATAAATGACGTATATAAATAGACATATACCTCCCATCAGAGAAATCAAGTGGTGAAGTAAGGAACTTTCACACTGCCATTGTATATATTTAGATGAATAGAGATATTCCTCCACAGTGGTTATAAGTTACAAAATTTGTGCATAAATTTAAATCAAGACAACTTCTCATAGATTTGAATCAGGGCAGCTCGTGAATTGTTTCCTCAGCCGTGGATTCTTTCCCTGATCTCTACAGTTAGCTGTTAGAATGATTTTAATCACAAAAAAATATATATTCAGAACAATTTTAAATTGAGAGACATGAACATATTATAAAGTAGTAGGAACAAACATACAATATTGTCTTGGAAGGAAGGCAGTATACGGTTCAATCATCATGATTCAAATGAATTTACATCCGCAAGTACTCATCACAGAAAAATAGAACAAAAATAAAAATAAAATCCAAGCTCTAAATCTCTATTTAGAACCATAGGCATTCAGATCTCTTTGTTCTATGGACAGCCCCGAATGAAGAAGAAACAAGATTCTTGCTATAAAGGACATGAGGTCTAAACTAATCATATGAATAGTTGGGAATCTTTCTCAAAAACAGATAATTAACTATTATGTTGCGTTAGCTACCAAACACCTAATGGTGGCATACAACATCTGCATTGTTTAAATTTCTTAACACAAATATTGCTCCTAAGATTTAAATTTTATGGATGTTCTTAAGAATTCTAAGTTTAGGATGGCAATCGCTTTCCCCATGCTAGCGAACCTTCAATTCGGTGCAGGTTGTGGGCTATTTTTGTAATGGGTGGGCCTGGTGATCAACGGAGATGTCTACATGTTGAAATAAGAAATGCCAACTCCAACAACAGTTTCAAATAAACGATTTTATAAATGCTTAGAGGACAATAGGCCTCAGATCTCAAAGAAAGTTCCTCATAATCAAGTCAGACACATGCTTGTCTATATTCATTTCTATCAACAGCCAAAAGAAAAGATATACACCAAAAGAAAAGATCTACACCAGCAAATATCATTATAAATTAAACTACCAAACAAAATACAGCAGAAAAACATAAACGATTTAAACCACAAACAAAACATGAAAAAAAAAAGTATTTAGTTGTTGGGGCTCGAAGGCCAAGTTCCAAGCTTCTAGTACCCGAGCTAGCACCTGCACATATATTCGCGGGTTAGCAGCAAAGTCACCAAATCCAAGTGCAAGAGCCAAGCTATTCCTTTTCCACATGTCTCATCTATGCATCTGACAGCGCCAGTGCCACCGCTATACACAACACAAAGCCAGCGCATAAGCCAGTGCCCAAACGCACCGCGCACCAACCGTTGAACACATAAGTCACCAAAAACCAGCACTGAGCACCAAGCCCGATATCATTCAACTTAACTTATCTGCACCCAGCCACGGTCGAAGAGCCGTGCGCTGCACACACAGGAAACAAAAAAAAAATAGTAATAAAACAAAACAAAAAAAAACCCAACAATTCAAGCGCCAAAGTATTCCACATATCTTGCCAACCATTCGAGCTATACGAGGGGGCACCACTGTGCTCTATGCCAGCGCAAATCAACGTCACCGCCATGCACAAAGCCACGACCAGACCAGCATAGTGAAGAGTTATTCCTCTCTGTCTTTTGTTGTTCTATCTTCTGTTGTGCGTACCACTGTATCATTTGCGCGCTCCGAGCATTGAAGTCCGAAGTAGTTTGATTCGATGGCGAATCCTCCAAAACCATGGAAGATCGAGTGCGCCAAGTCTTCAAGATCGACATGCAAGACATGAAAAAGACCACTGAAAAAGAGAGTGTTCATAACACCAAGCGCTGAGAAGGGAACCCACAAGGGACGCCCATTTTGAACCAACGCATAAGCATCAGCGCCAAGAGCAGAGGGAGAGAGCATAGTGGAGAGGCGGCAGTGAGGGAGCGTCAGGGTTGAGGAGTTTAGGGTTTGTTAGGAGGCATGTAGGGTTTTAGGTAAGGAAAGAGACGGGGGGGCATGTGGGCCTCATGCAAGGACCCACTGCCCACGTTAAAATAGTTTTATTTTTATTTTTTTTATTTAGTTTTTATTTTTATTTTTTTATTATTATTCATTTTTTTTTAATTTATTTATTTTGGTTAAATTGTTAAGGTTTTAATTTAAATTCAATGTTAAAATTTTAAATGTTTTAATTTTAAATTAATATTAAATTTAAACTATTAAATTTTAATTTAATGTTAAATTTTAAATATAATTTAATTTAATGTTAAATTTTAAATATAATTTAATTTAATGTTAAATTTTAAATATAATTTAATTTAATGTTCAATTTTAATTTTTAATAAATAGAATATAATTTAAATTACATATAGTTAATTTAGAGTTTAAGTTTTATGATTAATTAATTGTATGATTAATTAATTATGTTTTATGATTAATTGATCATGTTTTAATTAATTAATTATGTTTTAAATTTATTTATAATTAAAATTATGTTTAATTATATTTAAAATTTATAATCATGCTTAAGGAAGGAGGAACAACTTCCTCTTATTTACTTTCCTCACACTGACAGTGTAAAGGAGATTGGTAGATGCTAGTTGTGTCTAGCTCAGGAATGGCGTCAAGGAAAGTGGATGCGACTAATTAAAGTGATTAATTAGATTGTTTTTAGTGAAAGGTTAAGGACTTAGAACGAGATAAGCGGGAGGGGGCTTCATGCGCACTAGGCAGGTAAGTTAGAGTAATTAGCGAGTGGGGTACAGTGCTAGCATAGCTACCGGGCGAGGGAGTCAATAATTTTCTTAGGCGAAGAAATCAAGCTTAGACGCTTTAGCCCTAACCTAGCCACCCCCCTAAAGAGGTTAACGTCTGTTTACAGACAAGTAAAAAGAAACTTACGCCTAACCCTGTTTTCTAGTTAAGATGCGCAATGAGAAACATCCTTGAACTCACCTTGACAACTTTGGTTGATGCAGGTTAAATCATACAAGATGGTTAGGACTCAAGGGAATCGAGGCAGAGGAGCATCATCGCCAACACCGCCAGCGCCGCCACCACCATCACCAGAACTAGCTCTCATACTGCGCTCTTTGGAGGCCATAAACGAGACTTTAAAGGGGCAACAACTAGAAGGGATCAAAGTGGAACCCCCACCATCTGGAACGGGTAATCCAGAAGCGTCAAGGGATCCAGGGGGAGGACCTCCACCCGAAGACATCACTAGAGAACTGCAGAAGATCAAACTTCTAGAGTTTGTTGGAGGTCGCGACAGTGAACGCGCAGAAGCATGGTTGGAAGGCATGACAAGGTGTTTTGCCTTAAGGGACTATGCGTCCACCTCAAAGGCAAAGATAGCGATTTTTCAGTTAAGAGACAGCGCCTTGAACTGGTGGGCCAACCTAGAGAGGCAACTGCATCTTACCCCGGACACCGTATCTTGGGAACTTTTCGAGGAGAGGTTCTGAAGGAAATATCTGCCACCTTACTATGAGGAACAACAGGTAGGGGCATTTCATGCTCTAGTACAGGGAAACAGGACCGTAGACTCTAGAGGAATATGAGATTAGGTTTATGGAATTGGTCAAGTATGTTTCATATATGGATAATGACCAATGACAGGCAGAATGCTTTGTCTATGGGCTAAACCCTAAGATAAGAGCTATGGTGCGGATGTGGAAACCGTCTTCAATAGTGGAAGCTGTGGAAAATGCGTGTTATGCGGAGGAACACATGAACTTAACTGGAGGTACGAGACCGACCTTTCCACATCGTCCTGGATTCGTGGGGAAGGCCCCTAGGACATTTCCCAAGGGAGGGGGCTCAAGGCCACCTCCATATGGTAACAGAGTCGCACCAAGGATAGTAGCCGCAGGGATTTCAATGGCAGTGAGTGCAGCATCTCTTTCATCACCAACGACGCAGGCAGGTCCACGACCATCTCAGGGAATAGCTAGCAGGGGAAGGGGTTCCAGGGGAAGGAACTCATTTCAGAGACAGTCACAGAATAGTGCACAGGTTCAATCTTGTGTTACCTGTTGGGGATGTGGAGGACCCCATTACCAGCGTGACTGCCCAAAGTTACAATCAAGATTTGTGCATAGAGAAGGAAAGGCCCCGATGGGAAGAGCAAGTAGCAGCCACCAGATTTACGCAACGGTTTATAATCGTCAGGCCGAACATCAATCCACGGTGGTGGAGTCATCAGGTATGCTAAATCATATCAATGTTAAGATTTTATTTGATTCTGGTGTGACAGATAGTTTCATTTCACCATCTGCATTAAAAAAGAGTGGGTTGGCAGCCTATGAGCACGATGACTTTAAACAAGTTGAGATGGCTTCGGGGGAAAAACAAGCGGTAGGACCTAGTGTTGATAATTGTATAGTAGACCTGGGAGTGTGTGCTACCAGGTTGAAGGTATACGTCACTGCTCTCAGGGCGTATGACCTAATCATTGGAATGGGTTGGTTAGAAGCTCATCGAGCTTTGGTGGATTGTTTCGCAAAAAGGGTGCTCTGTGTTGACGACGAAGGAAGGCCAGTAGAGATCCAAGGTGTACAGAGAAAGGTGTCTTTACACTTTATCTCAACTATGAAGGTTAAGCGATGCTTGAGGCAAGGGTGTCGACTTTATGTAGTGGAAGCAGTGAATGAAAGGAAGGGACCCTCATTAGATCAGTACCCGATATTGTCAGAATTTAAGGATGTTTTTCCGAATGAGTTGCCAGGGTTACCTCCTGAGAGGGAGCTTGATTTTACTATTGAGCTAAAACCTGGTGCAGAACCAATTTCCAAAACTTCGTATTGGATGATAGCGTTGGAACTTTGTGAATTGAAAATGCAGTTAAAAGAGTTACTGGACTTAGGGATAATAAGGCCCAATGTCTCACCTTGGGGTGCACCTGTAATTTTTGTAAAGAAGAAGGATGGTTCCTTACGATTGTGTATAGACTACAGGGACTCGAACCGTGCTACAGTGAAAAATAGGTACCCAATGTCGCGAATAGATGACCTCTTCGATCAGATGAAAGGAGCAACGGTATTCTCAAAGATCGATTTGCGATCCGGGTATCATCAGTTAAGGATTAGGGGAGGCGATATCCAAAAAACTGCCTTTCGAACTCGGTTTGGGCATTACGAATTTGTCGTAGTACCTTTTGGATTGACCAATGCACCAGCAGTATTCATGAGCCTCATGAACGGCGTATTCTGGAAGTACTTAGACCGTTTTGTACAAGTATTTCTAGATGACATCCTCATCTATTCCAAGAATGAAAGAGAACATGAGGAACACTTGCGAGTGGTGTTGTCCTTCCTTAGGGAGAACAAATTGTATGGGAAGTTGTCAAAGTGTTCCTTCTTCCATAAAGAAATTCACTATTTAGGTCATATCATTTCCGGTGAAGGAATCTCTGTGGACCCAGAAAAGGTAAAGGCCATTATGGAGTGGCCAGTGTCGAAAAATGCCCATGAGGTGAGAAGCTTCATGGGGCTAGTAGGGTATTATCGAAGATTTGTGGAAGGATTCTCAAAAATAGAAAAACCCATCACCACTTTGTAGCGCAAGGGGGTCAGGTATGAATGGACGGAAGAATGTGATAGTGCATTCATCGAGCTTAAGAGGTTACTAACTAGTGCGCCAATTCTACGAGTGTCGGATATGGAAAAGGACTTCACAGTATGCACGGATGCCTCGAAGCAAGGGTTGGGGGCTATGCTAATGCAGGATGGAGGAGCGATAGCTTATGCATCAAGGAAGTTGAAGAAACACGAAGAGCTTTACACCACTCATGACTTAGAGTTGGCAGTTGTAATGCTAGCTCTGAAACTTTGGAGGCACTATCTTGTGGGGCGAAACTTTGAGCTCAAAACGGACCATCAAAGTTTAAAACATCTCTTCACTCAAAGGGATCTTAATGCTAGGCAAAGGCGATGGAGTGAGTTTATGAGTGAGTACGATTTTGGTATTTCATACATCAAGGGAAAGGAAAATGTGGTCGCAGATGCCTTGAGTAGGAGATCATGTGTCTTCTCCTTGGTACCCTTAAAGGTCAATCTGAGGGAACATGTGTTGACGCAACTCTAAGGAGACAGTTGGTATTTAGAGGTTACTTCAAACCTCCAGAGTGGTAGGCAATTAGACCCAAAGTATGAAGGATATAGTCTGGAATCAAATGGACTGTTAAGATATCGAGGAAGGATGTACATCCCTGGAAATGGGGATATTCGAAGCATCATACTAAGGGAAGCCCATAAATCACTTTATTGTGTGCATCCGGGTGTGAAGAAGATGTACGCAGACATGAGGAATATTTTCTTTTGGGTAGGCATGAAGCACGATGTAGTCCATTTCGTTGCCAAGTGCCTAGAGTGTCAACAAGTGAAAGCCGACCACCATCACTCGACAGGCCTCCTACAACCACATGATGTTCCTATGTCCAAGTGGGAAGTCATCTCTATGGATTTTGTTGTGGGGTTGTCACTCACATCTCATAGGCACAATGTCATTCTTGTGACAGTGGATAAGTTAACCAAGAGTGCTCATTTTATTCCGGTTAGAGACACTTACGATGTCACTGATGTGGCACGTGTGTTTGTAAGTGAGGTTATCCATTTGCACGGGATACCTAAGAAGATCATTTCAGATAGGGACTCCAGATTCACTTCTATGTTTTTGACAAGTTTGCAGTCAGCATTGGGGACTCAATTGAACTTAAGCACAACTTATCATCCTGAAACTGATGGGAAAACTGAGAGAGTAAATCAAGTCATGGAAGACATGCTTAGGATGTATGTCATGGATAATCAAAACCAATGGGAGAAGTACCTACCTTTGGTAGAGTTTGCCTACAATAACAGTTTTCATAGCTCCATCGGAATGCCACCCTACGAAGCTCTGTATGGAAGACCATGCAGAACATTGTTGAGTTGGGATAGACTAGAAGACCGAGTAAAAGTTGGGCTAGAATTGATTGAAGAGATGGAGGAATAGGTGATTCAGATTAGGCAGAGACTAAAGGAAGCACAAGATAGGCAGAAAAGTTATGCGGATGCACACAGGACCGACCGAAGTTATGAAGTGGGAGACCAGGTTTTCATTCGTATCAAGACTAATAAGAGTACCATACAGTTTGGGAAGGGGAAAAAGTTGTCAGCTTGATTTATAGGAGCATTCAGAATCCAAGAGAAAATTGGACCCGTTTCCTATCATCTCGTACTGCCACCCCACTTGCATAAAACACATAATGTTTTTCATGTATCTGTTTTACGTCATTATGTTGCTGATGAATCACATAAACTAAATTGGAAGGAATTGCAGGTATCGGACATGGGAACTCTCACGGTAGAACCATTATGCATATTGGAACGTAGAGTTTGACAGCTCAGGAACCATCTGGTAGACCAAGTTAAGGTCCAATGGGACAAGTATAGTCCAGGATCTGCTACTTGGGAAGACGCCAAGACATTACGACGAGACTATCCCTCACTTTTTTTTACCACCTCAAGAATATGTTTCTTGAAGGTTGGGTGTATGTAACACCACCTTTTGACTTAGACAACCAGGATTACTTGAGGCCTGTATACTTTATTTTCTATTCACAGTGAAACTATTAAATGATACACTTAAACTTTTAAGACGTATGAACCTTTATGAATGTTTAAATATATTTGGATAATGATGGATATGATGCGATATATTGTGAGAATGTAAATTTTATGAATGTTTAAATATTATTGATGATGATGGATATGATGTGATCTATTGTGAGAATGTAAATTTTATGAATGTTTGAATGTTATTGATGATGATGGGATATGATGCAATCTAATTGGTAAATGATAATTTTATGAATGAGTGTCGAAATTGAATTATGGGATATTATGAGATCTATTTCTAACTTGAAAACTTTGATGTTAAGTTGTTGGTACATGGATACCGAATTGAAATGATGATTGTATGCAATTACATGATGATAATGCATAGAAATGTATGAGTTGTGTTACAGACTAATCTGCAAGTTATGGGCTATGAAATAGCCAAGGAATAATAATGATGAAAGTGGATGGCATGATCACTGGCCGAGAAACAATATGGTATGAATATTTGTATGTGAAATTATATTGGTTTGGATGCATTGCTATGATATGTGGACCAGTGCAGGATTTCAAGTGATGAGACTGCCCAAAACCGAATAAACGATGACAAAACTCCCAGCAACACGGTGCCACTGTA
>ML777348.1:604358-634572 GCA_009831015.1 Picea engelmannii
AAAACCGAATAAACGATGACAAAACTCCCAGCAACACGGTGCCACTGTATATTCCATTGTAGGGTGTGGACCCTAGTTATGATTAGGAGGGGTGGAGGCATTTCCCACCGTGTATCCTCCGAAACCTGAAGTCATGGGAGGATAGTGTTAGCTCACGCTCCCTGAGACGTGTGATGATGACTGTCAATTGCTTGTTGGGTAAGCTTGGTCGAGATAGTGACACTTTTGCTTACGGGTTCTATTTGGAGTTAGGTCAATATAGTTGACGCTCCAAGATAGTCTAGCAAAGGAAGGATAGGAATGAAGATGGAAGTAAGTTAGGGAGGAAGGATGAGTAGAAATAGTTGAGAGTGTATGGAGATTTGTCTTATGGTGGAAATTATTGTTTTTCCCTTCTGGAAAAAAAAATGTGTATATATGAATATTCATAATTACGTAACTAAACCACTGTTGTCTAAATAAAATTATTGAACTAGATGATTGTAATTAAAGGATTTCACAAACATTTGACTGGTTTATTGTCTTTTATAAAAGAATAGTCTTGTTGATTGGATTGGATGCATACATAAATTACTATAAGGGTGATGGTTATTGATTATTAGTACATACACAAGACTTGTATGTACTAGCTACACATGCATTTCTTGTACATGTACACTAGTATGAATGAGTTTCTTGGTTTACTTACTAATAATGTCGGTTAATTGTTATGAATGTGTGAACCATGTTTCTTTTCCTTTGTATCATGAGATACCTTAACTTCGGGACGAATTTTCCTGAAGAGTGGGTGTATGTACCAACCCTGGTTAAATAGTTGCATAGGGATTATTAAGTATAATTAATTAGATAGTTAATTGTCCTAATATGGTTTTAGTTAAACAATGATTAGTATTAATAATATTAATTATTTATTTATTTATTAATTAATTGTTATAACTGTTGATTGATTAATTAATTAATTGATTGATTACTTAACACATTCAATGATTTAGGTAAATCATTAAGGGGCTTAATAACTTTAATTTAATCATTATGAAACTTTACGTATGACGGGTTAAGGATAAGATAATAAAGGAAAGGATAAGAAAATAAAGGAGGGGATAAGGTAATAATGGGGAGGATAAGGTAATTAATGGAGGATAGGGAGTCAGTGAATGAGGGGGGGAGATATGACGGGGAATAGTCCTACGGGAGAGGATTATGAAAATTATGGGGGAGGAGCATTATTGAGGAGGAGGTCTATATTTCTGTGGCATATTTTTCTGGTTTTGGAGTTGAGTTCTAGATTTTTGGTGAACCATTGCAGGGGGCACCGGGTTGCTGGGGGTTTTGGGCACGGGGGCCAGGATTCCTTACGGTATCCTGGAGCTAGGGAGACGGACAGGCTGCTCCTAGCTGGCTGGGTGGTTAGTCGGTTTGGGCAAGGTTTGGTCAAAGCAGCAGGCTGGGCAAGGCAACAGGGAGGACAACCAGATAAGCGAAAGTTTAGCATCAGGAAGAGGTATTTTATTTATGAATTTGTTGAGTTATGTGATGATTATGTAAATTTATAGATTGTTGTTCATAAATTCAAATTTATGTTGCTTATATGCTGAATGAAATTGCTTATTGCTTGTTGATTAATCTTATTGTTTAAACGTTATGAAAAAAAAATTGGGCTTAATTAATTTATGAACCCTACAACGACTCATCACGTCCTTTGGGGTTGTTGCGCCCCTTTGTGAACCCATGTGCCCAAACGAATCATCGTGCCTCTTCGTGGACCCAAACGCCCAAATAAATCGTTGCACCCTTTCGCTGACCCGGTCTGCCAAACGAACTCATGCACTTGTTAACCGTTGTGCCCCTCGGGACTAGCGCGGTCCAACCTTGGTGCACGCCTCATGTCGGCACACTCCAATCTATTGGTCTCTTCATACTTAGGCAAACCCTTTGGCGAATTTGCATGCCTAAGGCACCCACTTGCCCAACTAATGCAACACTTAGGTGTCAGAGCAACCCCAAGTTTTGTCTCCTTGAGGACTTGGGTGAGGGTCCCTGCGCCATTCTAGCCAAAGACCTTATATCCTCCCCCACCTCAATTTGTTGCCATCCCTGACAACATCCACAAAATCTACGATCTCCAAGTCTCTGCCCGAACTCATGCCCCCCATCGCAATTAAGTCTGTTGGAAACCCCAAGTTTCATGCCAACTGGAAACCCCAAATTCTGTCAAAGTGGAAACCCCAAGTTTCCTTACGAAGTGGAAACCCCAAGTTTTCCAAAAATCAACCAAACTGTACTGCACCCAACCCTACACAATCTACTGCCTAAGTCAATACAGTCACTTCACCCAACTCCAAGGATGAAAGTCACCCAACTCTACTGCACTATCTCGTTGTGATGTTGTTGCCTTGTTGTCATTCAGTTTGTTTGTTATTGTCGATGCCTGCTACAACTAATTGATGCCCACTTCATTTCAATTTTTTTCCTAAAGTGTTGAACTCTTGTGATTTTGTTGTTGCACCCATACTACAACTCAAGTGCTTTCCTTTGTGCATTTTTGACCCCCATGTATCGAACTAGTTGGGTAGTTAATCCAATCGGCGTGCCCAATCTATGAGCATGCACATCTTCATGCTTGAACTTAGTCTTTTATGTCTGCAACTTCTATCACTTTGTTCAAACTCAAAGACTAAGGCAAGTGTCCACCATTACCTCACTATTGTTTCCATTATCTGATCGTCGTCAAGGAGATCCTCCACAATGTCTAAGTATTGCACTTCAAACCTACTGGTGCATTCGTACTTCAACTTCCTTCTGCAATTCATTCCATCTGAACAACAATCTCAGACCAAGCAAGGTCGTCCATCACCTCGCTGCACTATGAAGTCATCCACGACAACTTGACTCCACTATCCACCTCATGGAATAGTTAGCCAATTTTCTACACATAGTTTGCATCACATCCAGCTCTGCGAAGATTCAAGGGAAATTTTCACATCCAACCATCTCTTCCCTTGCGACTCAACCTGCGATGAAGTACACAAGCTTGGATTCCTTGGCCGAATTATCCCCATCTTCATCTGCATCGTCATATATGAAACATCCGATCTACACTAAGAATTGCACATTCAGACTACCTTTGCCTCACTACTTCATCACATGTCCATGTCGTTGCATATACCCCACTATGCCTTGGAATGGTTAAGCTTCACCCTCAACCATGCTACCCAAAGCAAGAGAAGCACTCATGCCCAAGTAATCTCTTCATGTTGCAATTTGTTTCTCCACACAAGACTCCAAATAAAGGTAAGTCCTCAACTCCCCTACTTTCGTCAAGTCACCCCTCCGTAATTCAACCTATGTGATGAGTGTGACCACTGCACTCACACTCCTAAAACATCCCAATGAACTATCAAAAGTGCTCTATGTAGAATGAGTCACCTCAAATAACTTGAATGCCTTAGGCACGTTCGAACCAATACTCTGCCAATCTCAACCAATGACCCCACCAGATATTTGAGTCATCGCACAATCACTCGAAAGTCACCAAGTTGTGCTCTGCCTCATCCAATGTCCATACCAAAGGTGAGCAAACACCACCCAAGTTACCTGGTCTACGTTCTGCCCATTCAGGTTGACTGCCAACAATTCTTGGTTGACTTCTTTGGTTACTATATCCATCTTCTAGAATGAAACTTCCTTGCACCTCTTGCAAGCGTCCAAACTCTAGCATTGTCATCGTGACTGTCAAGTCATCGCATGACCCAATGAATCTGGCTAAGGCACCAAGGTGCCTCACCCATCCTCTCGAACTCGACACATATAGAATTCAATGCATTCTTCATTGCAATGACATGTCCAATGCACCTCATCAAAGAGTTAGGTAGCTTCCTCAATCCACCTCCACAGGTCCATCCAAAATTGCCTAAGTCAACCACAAGACTTGTCTAAGCAGGTCGCCCCAATCTCTTCACACATTCACCCAATCAAGGCATCCCAACTACTACATGAATTCTTTGAATCTTCACCACTTGAGTCACCCTCAAGTCTGACATTTTTCACCATGGAAACAAAATACACTTGAACCACCAAGTCATCTGACTTCCCTTCAAAGAAATTACCGCAACACTTAGGAAATGTAAGAACTCAAAACCAACCATACCTTCCCCAACGACATCCTTGGTTGCACATGGTTCAAGACTTTTTTCTTGGACCTTCACTTTCCCAATCCATTGACTCTCTGCATGAACTCCCCTCAATCATTGTCCACAACTACACAAACCTACAAGACCTTCGTTGCAATATGAGGTTGCGTCCATCCGTCCACTTTAGAAATCTTTCTAAGTCCCAAACTTCGCATGCAACTGGATGAATTCATCCATCTCAACACCTTGACTACTTCCACTTCAGGGCATCATGCATCCACCACCTGACTGTCAAGTCATACTGCTAATAACTGACTTGTGTAACTCTGTGAAGAGTCACCTCATCTTAAGGATGTGGTCGACCCACTTGTCCAAAAACCCAACTCAGCTCAATTGGTGTTCTTGGCGATGCATAACATGAATATGTCATGATGGAAATGTTCCCAACAAACTGCTTACTATGGAGCTCCTCTAGGTCATCTAAAGTTTTTCACCGAAGTGCTTCAACTTGATGCAACCCAGAATTACTCCCCTTCACAATGACTTTTGCAATCACCCTCTATGCTCGCTTCTACGATCACTTATGTGGTTAGATCTACAAAAAATCTTGCATTCATATGCCTTTCCCAAGACTACTCGGTTCACCCAATGATCTTTACACCTGGTCTCTCCAAGGTGTGCACAACAGGTTTGACACTTACACCTATCGCGCATAAAACCAACCGATTTTGTGCCTAGACCGCCTCTATGATCAAATTTGCAACAAGTTTTGTGATGAACTCTATGATTAGTTATGCGATCACCCACCCTTTCCAAGTGCTTTGTTTCACCACAAACTCTACTCTCGACCCGTACAAGGTCTGCGCCTAGATCAACCTTCCACTGCACTATCAACAGAACCTCCATCATAAGTTTGATGCAAAGTTTGTGATGAGCCAGTTCATTCCATCTAACGGTTCACCAAGTCTGCGAACATTCCCACCAAATTGACATTGCAACAAAATGTCTTCAAAGTTTTCTTTGATACCATCTATCATCAAGATAGTGGTGAAGAGCTCACCAAACCTTCATCAAAATCTGCAACGAGCAAACTTCAATACCATTTGTAATCAATATAGTGGTGAAGATCTCACCAACCCTTCATCAAAATTTGTAACAAATAAGCCCCGATACCATATGTCTCGTCCCCACAGTGTGCCTAGCTAAATCTTGTGATCATGCACCACTAGTTGGCATGCGACACTGCAATGTTTCTCACTTGGCTACTTGGAAACACCAAGGATATTGTGTCTGAACTACGCCTCTTCACCTAGAGCATACTCATACTCTATTCTAGGCTACCAATGAGTCACACTCCTACTCTAGTGCAACTCTTGTATACTTAGACAATTGTTAGCATCTTAATACTTAGTCATATATAAGTATACATCCATGAAATGAAGAGAACACTTGTGAAACAAACAAGAGAAACATAGATATAGTGTGGGTGGCACAAACTGTGCCTAACATCCAACTAAGTCTTATTATTGCAAAACTGTTACAATATGAACACTATCGGCTCGATTTACAACTTGGCAGAGTCACATGACTCGTCTTACCTCACCAAGACACTCATACACAGATTCGTCACACCAAGACTCATCTGTCATAACATCTTTTGCAACTTATGTGGAGCACCCCAAACATGCATCTACCACAAACTCACTGTATCTTCTCTGCTACAAGGCTTCGCACAGACCCGTGACTCTGTCTGCTAGCATGTCTCCTCAGACTTGCGACAAGACTTCCCCCAAACTCAACCAAAAAGAAGGTTTCCCTAACTCTATCCACCGAATCACCTCAAGGAAACTCATGTCCTCCCATGTGGAGCAACTTGGCTCCTTAAGCGAGCTCACCCCTCTTCGTCTAGTCTGCCTCAGAATCACAGAGCTTATCTTGCTTTCCTTGTTCTCCAAATATTCCTTCCTTGGTTGTGCGCCCTTGTTCTCTTATAGGGACTCCAAAGGTCACTATCGTGAACCATCACATCCTTTGGGGGTGTTGTGCCCCTTCGTGAACCCATGTGCCCAAACGAATCATCGTGCCCCTTCGTGGACCCAATTTCCCAAACGAATTATCGCGCCCATTCATGGACAGGGTCGCAAAAACGAACCCATGAGTTTGTCAACCATCGTGCCCCTTAGGACTGACATGCCCCTCATGTCAGTACGCCCCAATCTCTTGGTCGCTTCATACTTGGGCAAGCCCCTTGGCACGTTCGCATGCCCAAGGCGTCCACTTACCTAACTAATGCAATGCTTAAGTACCAGAGCAACCCCAAGTTATGTCTCCTTGAGGACTTGGGCAAGGGTCTCTACGCCCTTCTAATAAAAGATCTTACAGTTTGCACCTCGAACGATTTGATCCCTATAAATGCTTAATAAACCCGAGATTAAAATAAATTTAAGCTTATTAAATAATTATATGACAAAAAGATTTTATTTTATAAATAAATAAAAAATTATATACCAATTTAATATCTAATTAAATTTTATTTTTAAAATTAAATTATTATTATTATAAATTATTTAAAAAAATAAAATTTAAAATTATATATCTACATATTAAATAAGATCACATTTTCTCTCTAACTTAAATAAATTACACTAAAATAAAATAACTTAAACAAATTCAATGGTTTCTTATAAAAGGTCTCGATAACTTTTCCTTTCCAAATAATAATCATTTCCAAATAATAATCCTTAACATGAGCAACATCACAATAATGAAACCTTATAAAAGCTTTGAATAATTTTTCCTTTCCCAATAACAATTATTATTATTGGGGAAACATCACAATAACAAAACCAACGATGATCAATTCTAGATCATTGAAAGTTGTTTATAGATATATTTTTACAAGTTGGTAATATTTAGAATCTAATTTTATGAGCTCAACATTACACTTACAAGAATTAAACTATATTGAAAAGGATAACAATCATTTCTCCCAACTACCTAAACTAAACCCAATTGACATGCTCTTTGTTTCTATTTATTATAACATTTCAATTATTTTTTCAAATATAAACCACTAACATCTTTCTCAACTCAATGGTTTCTTATAAAAGGTCTTAATAACTTTTCCTCTCCAAATAATAATCATTACCAAGAGCAACATCACAATAATGAAATCTTATAAAAGGTTTTAATAATTTTTCCTTTCCAAATAACAATTATTACTGGGGAAATATCACAATAACAAAACCAACGATGCTCAATTCCAGGTCATTGAAAACTGCTCCAATAGATACATTTTTACAAGTTGGTAACATTTAGAACCCAATCTTATGAGCTCAACATTACACTTACAAGAATTAAACTCTGTTGGAAAGGATAACAATCATTCCTCCCAACTATCTAAACTAAACCCAATTAACATACTCTTTGTTTCTATTTATTATAACATTTCAATTATTTTTTCAAATATAAACCGCTAACATCTATATATATATAGAATATACATACTCTTCTTAATAATAATAATGCCTTCACATCTAAATTGTCCCTCTTTCAATAAATAATTATTAAAACCATAAGAAAATAAAAAACATCACATACAAAGGACTCTCTACGTTAAGACCTTTACTCTCATAACATATAACAAAAGGAAACTACATTATTCAACTCATTTTATATATATATATATATATATATATATATATATATATATATATATATATATATATATTAAGATTAACACTTTATCAATAAATTATATTAAATAACAATTTTTAATAATCATTAGAATTATTCTCGGATGGGGTATTAGAGTGCTTCATGCGTCCAGCAACGAACTCAGTGCTCGTCACCTCGCCTCGACCCACGTGATGACACTTGTTGTTCCCTTCGGTCTTTATTACCACCTTATGGTTGTTGCAACCATCCATTTCACCGCACTCTCAACTAAATGCTCGAGTGCGCTCAAAGTTGGCTTCCCGTCATGGCTATGGCACTGGTACAATGTTCGATCCTCCTGCGCTCGTGTACCTTTACTCTTCATCATCCCTCTTATGGTGACGCCCATCCCCCCAGCTAGATTCTATCACCCTCCCCTTCCAACATTTTTTTCACTCTGTCTTTCTCCCTGGTGCCTACCTGGTTCTTCCTGTTCGAATCTCCGCCTCTACCTCTCGTTCATCAGGTTATGCCTCGCCTTCGAGGGAAGACGAAGAGAGGTTCCCTCTGGTACCAAAAGCAAGCACCCACCCTCCTTCTCTCCTGCGCTTAGCTCCTCACCTCCGTCCTCCACTTAGTCCTCACCAGACCAAGGCGACCTTCCACCCATGTCCTCGCCATGGGCTTGTCGAGTCGAATGGTTCAATCTTCAAGGGAATTCTCTCGGCTACGCTCCTGGACCTCTCCTCAACCTAGCGTTGACCTCACGGCCAGCATCGGCATGCCCCTCCAGTCCACGCCCCTTCGCTCCTTCGCAACCCCCGTCGCCAGCTTTTGTGCCTTCGCTGGAGGATTTCAACGCGCAAATGCAGGAACTCCAATTGGAGGCGTCTCAAAGCCAAGCTCTGCTCCAGCCGAACTGTGCTTTGTGCTCGGGACTCCGGGATTCGATCTCAATTCTCCAAGACTTGGTCTTCACAATCCATAAGGACGCCAATGACCTTTGTTTTAGGCTGGAACACCTTGACCAATGTGCAGAGCAAATTGAATCTCTACTCTCGACACTGTTCCATTCCCTGCATTCTCCATACTCGGGCACCAGCACCCCTGCATCTCCAGGGGCGGTTCTTGCTCCAGACTTCCAGGGGGACAATGAACGAGGTGTGGTTGCATGTGCACAGGTGGCTGAGGACAAGTGAGATACCATGCAGGGCACACGCGCAACGGAAGCCGAGGACATGCAAGCCCACCAGACACCATGACAGTCGACAGGCGTACAGGTGGCAGCATGGATGTTTTATTTTGGCAATTGTCAGTTGTTTCTGGAAGGTTCTGTTTAGGCCGTTGGAGTTTAATAATGTCTATTTTGTGGGTCTGTTAGTCGATAGGTGTTGCCTTATTCATCGTATAATCTTTTTTGATCTACAATTTAAATGCATGAACAGGCCGAATTGGTTTCCCCAAAGAAAAATTCAATGTTCTCAAGACAATACTGTAATTTTTGTTTATGATGGGTAATATATAGCTTCTTACTTTAAAAAAAAACAATCATTAAAATTATTTATAATATTAGATAATTTTGATAAATTTAAAAAATATATAATAATATCTTAAATAATATTAATTATTTTTTCTTTATATTAATTATTTATCATATATATTTTATAATTTTAATTAAAAATAAAATAATTAAATTTTGATGATGACACAATATATTTTGAATTTTGCTATAAACAACTTTATTTCAAATTTCAAATTTCAAAATAAAGTAAATTTTATTTGTAATACAAATATATTCATTTTAATTATAGATATAAATATTAAGAAAGATTTAAAATCAAAGTATAATTTTTTGCTACGATTTAGGATTATAATGGATATACTTTGATTTCAATATATGTGCTTTACCTTCTTCTTTTTTTCATTATAAATATGGATATTATGAATCGCATTTATATTGAATTGTGAAATAGATTTCCTTACCTTTTTTTTCATTATAAATATGGATATTATGAATCGCATTTATATTGAATTGTGAAATAGATTTCCTTTCAAAGTAATAATGGTATATTTTATCACATATTGATGATGGTAATTATGGTTTATTAAAATCAGCTTTATTTTATTGGAAGTTGAAAAATTAAAATATAAAATATATATATATATATATATATATATATATATATATATATATATATATATATATATATATATATATATATATATATATATTATTTTATTTTATTTTGTTTATATAATAAAAAATATTGCAAATTATTATTATTTTATTATAAATTAACAAATTGTGAAAATTAATGTCGTTATAAATATTTTGAAATAATGAAATAGTATTATAAGAAAATATTTTTTATCATCCACCTTTTAGGTATAGAAAAATATTTTTTTCTTTTCATGTTATTATATATATATATATATATATATATATATATATATATATATATATATAAGGATGATGATTATGATTAAAGTTGGTTTATTGGACTTTAAGAAAGGCATTTTGCTAATGATTTCTTCATTTATTCCCCAATACTCGAGACTTGACATCTTTATGTCATCATGAGTTGAGTGGTTGGTGTTTTTGCTAGTGTTTGAAGCAATTTTGCATAGCCTCTTGTGTTGTTTATCTTGTTATTGTACATTAAATACCTAATCATAGCTATGCTCTCAATCGGGGAAGGTTTGTTTGTATTATGAGGATACGATAGTCTCTATTGCCTTTTATTTTGAGATTAAGTGATAAAATTCTTTTGGATCTACTCTATTTTTATCCAAGATTCTATAGAAATATTGCATCCCCAAACTTCACATCCATGTAAGATAACATTAGTGACAAGGGTGATACAAAACAACATGAAAAGATATAGATTATTTTAACCTAAAATTCAACAAAAAAATATTTTGAATTGATGGAATTGCAAATATTAAATGTTAACATTCAACAATTGACAATTGTATTGCCAAATTTCAGTGATACTTACAAAAAATATCCAAAACATAAAACGTTTAGACTACACCATTTATATATAGTTCCTTATAAATAGCATATTTATTTTTTGGAAAAATACCTATTCTTGATAACTTATATGAGGGTGAGGATGAGGGTGAGGGTGGGGGGAATAATAGAGAAAACATAGGGTGGGGGTGAGGGAGACTCTATTATTCTCCCCACCTATTATGTTTTCTCTATTATTCTCCCCACCCCACCCTCATAACTAGGTTATGAATATGTTTTCTCTATTATTCCCCCCACCTATTATGTTTTCTTTATTATTCTCCCCACCCCACCCTCATAACTAGGTTATGAATGAGACTAACACATTGAATCATTTATGTACGTGGAAATTGTGTAAAGTTTATGTGTTGTTAACATATTTTTCAAAATATTAAAGAAGATTGCATGAGATTTAATAGGCACTAAAATATTTTTTTGATAGCATAAGCACTTCCACAGTCACATAGAACATTCTAGGAAAGGAAAATCACTGTGGGATAGGGTAATTATTGATATGAAAAGATATAGTGATATGTCATTTTATTGACAATGTATATGCTAATGGGGGGAATAATAGAGAAAACATAGGGTGGGGGTGGGGGGAATAATAGAGAAAACATAGGGTGTTTTCTCTATTATTCCCCCCACCTATTATGTTTTCTCTATTATTCTCCCCACCCCACCCTCATAACTAGGTTATGTATGTTTTCTCTATTATTCCCCCCACCTATTATGTGGGGGGAATAATAGAGAAAACATAGGGTGGGGGTGAGGGGGATAATTATTCCCTCCACCTATTATGTTTTCTTTATTATTCTCCCCACCCCACCCTCATAACTAGGTTATGAATATGTTTTCTCTATTATTCCCCCCACCTATTATGTTTTCTCTATTAATTTCCCCACCCCACCCTCATAACTAGGTTATGCATGTTTTCTCTATTATTCCCCCCACCTATTATGTTTTCTCTACTATTCTCCCCACCCCACCCTCATAACTAGGTTATGAATGAGACTAACACATTGAATCATTTGTGTAAGTGGAAATTGTGTAAAGTTTATGTGTTGTTAACAATATTTTTCAAAATCTTAAAGAAGATTGCATGAGATTTAAAAGGCATTGAAATATTTTTTTGATAGCATAAGCACTTCCACAATCACATAGAACATTCTAGGAAAGGAAAATCGCATTGAGATAGTGTAATTATTGATATGAAAAGATATAGTGATATATCATTTTATTGACAATATATATGATAATTATAAAGGGTTCACAAAATATGATATGGATATTTTTTTTACAATAATTAATTTAATTTGAATCTCACTCAAAATTTGAATTATTGAAAATTATAAGGAGGATGGACAAGATTTCGTTTAAACGGTTTATGGTAGTTGTATGTAGGCATATAGGTGTTCATGCATTGGTTTTAATAAGCATTCAAAATTAGACAATCCACCATGAACACATGGATATACACATAATGTTTGTTGCAATAATGAGGAAAATGTAGAAATTGCATGGCAACCATTGTTACCATCTCATACTTTTGTGCAATGTAAAATACCCACCTCGGTATTCTCTAGAGTTGAGGTGATTTTTCTGAGTTTAAGGAAGGCTTGTCACTGTGGTATTTCTAACAGTTTGTATACTAGTTGTTGTAGATGCAATTTTCATATTTATATTTTTTTTTGTTTACAATGAAGAGACCTCTTGACAATTCATAAGTAATTTCCAATAATGACAGTCATTGGATATGTTACTGCAAAGAAAAATGCTAGAAGTAGTGGCTGCTCATTTTATTAAAAATCAAGAAGATCATACATAGACTGTCCCAGGACGTTCATAAGGAAAATTCCAATGATAATTTTAGTTTATAACATCAACAAACAAATACACAAACTGTAATAATAAGATAGAACCTGGAGTTAAACGGCGAATAGGTGAACTCCTGTAGTATCAAATGAGAGTGGAATATTGTCTTCTAGCAGCAGCAAAGGGACACTTCAAAGTAGAGGTTCGACCCCTCTAGGAAACACCATCACATATAAATATTTATGCAACTATAAATATAGGAACACATAATGATAGAATATGCCCAGAAAGATTCTTGGTACTCGACCAAGCACGGAAATAGGCTCCAAGAAATAGTGCCAGCGCTCCACATTCCAGAAATAGAGAATAAATGTGCCCAACTTGGAGATATAACTCTGTCTTCCAGCAACAGTAGTTTGTTTCTATCCTTATGCTAAAAGATCTGCCTAGTTAAGAGGATTGGTGCCCCACAAGGAGTATATATGAGTTAACAATGGTATCTTTGATTCCTCTCTTCAACAGCTCAGTCCCCAAGTAACACAAGTCGCCCAATGGATGACAAAGCACCCATCATAAGAATGTTTGCACCCACACCTATAAACTTAGCCAATAACCAAGAAATCGATTTTCCAAATATGTATTGAGAAACCACTAAGAAGATTCTCCACCATGCATAATAAATCGATTTTGAGAATGATTCTCTCCTTATCAATGCTTCACAATGTCGAAATCTGAGTGATTTTGATCCCAATACTAGCTAGGGTGTATCGTTGCAACACTGAAACTAGAAGCAAAGAAGGGTTTCCAGAAACCCTAGTCTCTCTTCTCAAGATCTCTCCACAATCTTTTTCTCAAATGAGCAAAATGCAAGAATGAGAGGAAATTCTTCCTTTTTCCCTTTTATGTTCACTCGAGCATTTTTCCCGCTCCTTTATTATTTAACTGAAATAAAAGCCACTTTAGTGGGTTTCTCACTTTATAATTTTAAAGTGACTTTTTAATTAGCCTAGAACCCTTGTCCCCTCTTTCCCACTTTTACTTTATAAAGTTCTTCTAAGCGAAATATGTCCCTTATTTCACTTTTTCGCCTTAGCCCACGGGAACTTAATTAGGCTAGCGAAATTATCCCCTTGTGACTCTTAAGTGGATGGGAACATCACATGCAATTTGAATCCAAAACTACTACATTACATGTTGAGTGTTGAGGATGAGATCAATGGTTTGACAATGAACAATGAACTCCCGCTTTAATTAAAACTTTATTATATTCTTCCTTACTATGAGGTTAAAGAAAGCATTAAGTGCTTCTTACCTCATCTTACATGTCTATTCCTAGATTTCTTTCACTTCAACACTCCTTTTACCCATTTCAAAATTATATTAATGTAATACATATTTTTATATAAGTATAACATCATAAAACTAATGTGTTATTTTTGTATTGAATAAGATTTTAACTTTGAAACTAATATGGAGAGAGGGTAGTTTAATCATCAATAAGGCATAAAGGTTTTTATAATATATCTATGTTAAGAAATGGGAGAGTAGACATGGTTTCCACACATAAAAACTATGTTGATTGATCTATTCAACAAATAATTGTACACATATAAATACATCAAACGTTGCCTTAAGATCAACATACTATATTAGCAAACTAACAACCTATTGAGAGAATATCTCAACCACACACCAAAATAGAAGTCAACTAGTTGGAGAGAATCTCTCATATACAATTAGATATAACATCCTCCTAAAATAGACAAAAAGAGTATTCACATAGAGACAAACTCTATCTCACAATGACCAATAACAATAACAATCACATCATTTAATATTATCACACATAAGACAAGTAGGAGTTACTCGTTTTCCAACACTCCCCTTCAACGAGTACTTATATCAATCTCTGTAAGGTCAAGTGTTCCATCGGGATCAAGTCTCCTACAACAAATGCTCCACCATGAATCAAAGAACCTCCTTATCAGCAAAGTGTATACAATGGTCCAACCTAACACTTTCATCTCATACTTTGATCATGTAGACATCACCAAATTTTCAAATTTCATATAAAGGAAAAACCATCCTTCCGAATACATGGGTACCTAACCATTGTAACCACTAATCTAATAGAATTTCCTTCAAGTACATGGTACATTCAACTTCTTAATGAACTCCCCCTAAATGTACATAAAACTTCCATTTTCTATGCCTAACACACCTCTCAAAGTCTACAACCAACACATTCCACTCATAAAGTGTCTAGCCAACACATGACCCACTCCTCCAAATGTTAACAACTCTAGAATAGAGATTTTGCATTGTATCGAACAAGTTATCCAAATCATCAAGGACACATGGCAAAGGGGTATGCATGTCTATCCAAATCTTACAACGATATGTCCTTTACATGTTGCATACATAGATACAGGTACATAACATTTACATATTCCATATTGCAAAGATACTAGGTACAAGATTTTATAGTATCTACTAGGTATCATACAATACTTCTCCCAAGTACCAACTCTAGGTAAGATACAAGCTCAAAATTTTCAAGGACCAATACATAGGATTTATACATAACATTAGAGACTTGCTATAGATACAAGGTGTGATTCACATTTCCATATGGTCATTGATTTTATTGAACACAACACGCAAAATTTACATTGTTTATCCATCATCATCTAATCTCCCCTGCCACCTCAAGAATTTTCAGCAGCGTCCTTTGGACCAAAATTCGAAAAACAACTCTTTTTTGTAATTAGAGAAACATCTTTTTCCTTCCTTCTACAACCCCACCATTCCAACTCATAATTAATTCAACCATCATCATTTGGCTTCTCCAGTGAGAACAATGCAACTTTTTTTATCTTTAACTAACACAGTAACTAACCAATGATTATTCACTGTAGCAACTTGCTTCCATATCTAAACCAAAGTGTCCATGCTCCTCCATTCACTTGTAGAATTCTCATCTCAAACAATCATACTAGTTAGGAACCAACCATATCTTTGGGTCAAACACTAGTATCACACACTTGACTATGAACCTATTGTACTACAAGGCCTAACTACAACCTTACTATAAATATCGAGAAGTTGGCCATCCTATGGACATATTTCCATCTACTAAGACACTTAGGTACCCAGCCATGGTGTCTGTCAGTTCTCTAATAAAATAGTCTGGATATAGATACATAATGTATTCAAGACAATCTTACATTATTTGTACATGCCAATTGAGTACTTATGGCACAACATTCATCAAACAATTAGAGGAGACAATACATGTAGCTAAATTTCCCTTTCAACTACAACATACCCTACAAAATAGACTCAGGAATGACTTTTACATAACAAAGTATTGCCAAGAAGGGCTACAAAAAATCAGCAAGAGATAATGACACACATAACCAAAGACTTATATTCCTACTTATTTCTCTGAGGACGTGCATATATTGGGCATCTTCATTTGCATCTTTGGCATCTTTGTTTAATATTCAACATTCTTGTCCAATATTCTTCTTGGAGCTTCTATACTTCATCGGGCAATTGTTATAGTAGTCAATTCTAACAAACTCTGCACTCGCATATTGAGTTGATTAGGCTCAATATATTTTATTTTACAAACCCCAAAAAATTTCAAGGACACATTTCACTTTACCATAACCTCTCTTTGCCACAACATAACTCATTATATATGTCCCATCTCCATGGTATTTCACCATTCCCAATGGTTCTTGCAATTAGTTTTCTCAATTATCAAATTGCAAAGACAAAACTCGACCATCTTTTTTTACTACCATCAAGGGTCTACACCAACACTCAGGGAAAGCAAGAGATCTAAAGATATTACCTTTCTTTCATCAAAACACATGCCAACAACCCCATTAAACACATGGGATGGTAAGATTTTTCCTTTAACAAATACAAATGGTGTTGTCTAACGATTCTACATTTTCTACGTTTTGTCTTTTTTTCGCCGTAATCCGGTGACATAAATATGCACCAAATCACAATTTTTTGTTGCTTGAATTGCATTTTTGAATGCAGAAATGGATTTAGTGTATTGAAAAACCCCTGGGGCACTGTAGTTATACAAAATTAACCATTTAGACCTACAGATCCAACAATTTCTTGTCGGATTTTGAGCAAAATTAAACAAAAAATATCCCTGGAAAAGGGCCAAAACATATAATATTTAGACTATGACAACACAAATGCCTAAGATGTAAGATTTACCACATTCGTTTACTTTCCCATCATGCACATGGGTCAATAGCTCAGGATCAATGAAAGCAACAATGGATCTTACCTCAAATTAACCCATTTCCCAATCATAGTTATGTACCCCATTCTCTAATAGAGGCAATGATAATAGTCCATCCATTAACCACAACAAATGTAACGAAAGTTCGAGAGGTTTCCTCCTTCCTCTGAAATTCCTTGTCAATTTTAACAAATCCCGCTACTAATGCTTGAGGCAATGCTTGCAGCCATTGTTCCCTACCAAGACCCATTGGAATCACATTCATTACATGAATGAGCAAGTTCTCCCTAGAATATATGGTTGTTGCTACCCCATTGTGTCCATCAAATATCAGAAAAACCAAAAAATTAGGTAAGTGAATTCCCAAGGATCCTCTGACAATCTGTCTTGACAATGACATAATCCTCCCTTTTCTTAGGCTATGTAGCATGACCATATCAAATGAAGGGTTTCTCAAATTTCTTGTGTCCAAGTTTATGGTCGATCAAAGAAGCTAGAGGAACCAAGTGTTTTCATTTCGCCTCCCCTTAAATAGAACCATTCTCGTTCTTCATTCTTGAAATATCCAACACATTCAAGCTCCATGAGAGTTTTGAGACCTAGAACCCATTCCGCACAACTACGAATCTCATATCATCTGCTCCAAAACACAAATCAACACCAACTCTTCACAAAATACTCGTTAACATGGCGTTGTCATCATGCATAATCTTGTGTTCAATAGCGATCTACTATGAGTTTTTGTTGTGCAATCAGAATGTTCTAAGAAGCCCTGAGTATGATCTACCTTCCTTCTTATGTGCAGATCGATTCATTCTTGTCGATACCATTATTTTCATTGGTTACTATAAGTAGCTCTAGCACAAACTCACCTCCATGTGTTGTCAAAGCAATCTCCGCAACAATCTCTACTTGGTCTCACTACCACACATGCATGCAGTGGTAGTTATACCAACCCAATATGTATTCACAACAAAACCACGGAGAAACGAAACATCACACACTACTACAAACACATTGTATCAATCATTTACAATAACAATATACTCTCTTCTACATTATTCTATTCCTACATTGAATGTTCTACTCATAGGCTTTCATTTCTATGGGCCCTCCTGCTAGGGAGTCAAGTCCAGTCCCGCTTTGATACCATGCTAAGGAATAGGAGAGTAGACATGGTTTCCACACATAAAAACTATGTTGAGTGATCTATTCAACACATAATTGTACATATACATACATCAAACTTTGTATTAAGATAGATACATTATCTTAGCAAACTAACACCTGTTGAGAGAATATCTCAGTCGCACGCCAAAACATGAGTCAACTAGTTAGAAAGAATCTCTCATACCCAATCAAATATAGCAACTTCCTAAAATACACAAAAAGATTATTCAAGTGGAAACGAACTCTTTTTCATAATAACCAATAATAATAACAACCACAACCTTTAATATAATCACATAAGAAAAAATAAAAGTTACTCATTCCAACAACCTAAATGCACGTGATAGGTATTTGCCTCTTTAAAAGTCTTACAACCCATGTGATGTGTGGTGAGATATTATACTCACATCAATTATTTATGACAACCCTGGCACACAGTGCCCTGCACATGATGATAGGATGGATTAAAAATAATATGATGTAAGTATAATATTCAATTTATAAATAATAAATAAATATTTTATTGATATATTGGATTAGAGAATAATCATCCCAAATTGCATAAAAGATTTTTTTTTAATTATCATCTAGACGTATCTTTCAGGGAATTGAAGACAAGTTTGAACTATTAAAAGAATTTTTGCAACGGGAATTTGTCACACTCGGTAGAATTTCTAGAAGCTTTTAAGTGACCGCTTCCATCATCAATGGTGAGCATTTCCACATTTTTAAGTGAAGGTCGATATTTAATAATTTTGCAATAAGCTCGTGGAAACATTGGATAAGTTTATATTTATATATTTGAGATGATTGTTTTGAATTATATATTTCGTCATAAAGTAAAGTCCAAGTTAAATGTATATCATTGTGCTTTTGGAGTTACATGATTTGTATAATGTTTAGGTAGATAGGTTTTCACTTTATGGGACATCAATCAAAACAAAATAATGTTAACATGTTACATGGAGCTTGTCTATACTGTTTTGTAGGCATTATTGTACTACCGAATGTAGTATATAGTAATGAGTTAGCGTTGACTTTCATATTAGTTTTGTGTTGACTTGAAAATTTTATATCAATTTAAATGTTCAACATTAAAAACAAAAATAGTATTTTTTTAACTTTTCATTGGTCAATAACTTGATAGTGTTATTGCAGCCTTCACTTATTTCGAAACCTTAAATTAATGAGAAAAGACAAGACCACAAAAAAACTAATATAATGTAATGCAATATAATGTAATATTGTATTATAATATATGTTAAAATCTAATATTGTATTGTTGTTTCAAATGAGGTAAAAATTTAAATTTTAAATGTCAATTTTTTTACACTTATTAAAATTTCAATAATTTTACATTTCTTAATATTTTTTTATTTTATTTTTTAATTTCAATAATTTTACATTTATTAATATTTTTTTAATCTTTCAATTTCAATAATTTTACATTTATTAACATTTTTTAATCTTTTAGTATAATTTTATAGAAATTTGTATGTAGTAATTTTTAAACTTTTAAGTCATATTTTAAAATATAAGAAACATTGAGATGTTTTTACTTTTTTAATTATTATAAAGATCATGGGAAATACAGATCTGCATTCTTTTCGAATGACTAAAGAAATGTCTGAATATTATTTATATAAGCCGTGCATACACTAACAAGTAAAGTTTCTGGAGGCAGTACATGCAGCGTGTTGCCCTTGTTCTATTATGACATAGTTTTTTTGGGGAAGTTAACTAATTCTACTAATACATGTGCACAATAATATGGATACATTGGAAACATAGTTGTCAAATCACTAACCTGCATTCTAGTTTAAGGACAAAACCATAGTTTATCAAGTTACATGGAGTTTAGGTGCAACTATGCTACCTTTAAATCAAGTTTTAATGAGAACAAAGAACAAGCCAAATGCTCTTGAAATTATGGAGTAGCTAAGAGTCTTAAAGAGCCCCCCAACAAAAACATATAAATAAAAGTCATCAATGAGATGAGCTCAATTATGAGATGGATTCAATTATGGACATCAATGTCTAATTCAATGGGATTCTTTGACATGCTTGCCCCCATTCACTCCTCAACTTCTCTTTCTTCGCCCATATCTTCTTGTCCATCAATACAATTCATCTATAAATCCTAAATTGTTGTGATTAGAGAATCATACTTACTATCTAATTGTTCTAGCTTTTGTAGAATGGTAACCTCCTCGGTTTCCCTTATGTCAACACAACAATCCACTAACTCTTTGAATCCCTCCCTCAAGAGCACTTAGGCTTTGGTATTATCCCTCAAACTTCCTCGTCAATCATGTGGTCTAGCATTTGCCTTCTCTTATCTTTCACCCCAATCTTCCAATTCTCCACAATTTACTTCTTAGTTGTCGAGTGACAAAGTTGATAGAGGTTGCTCACAACCTTCAACTTAGAGGTCTTGTCTTTCTATATATGTTGGATGCCTCTTTTCTTAGCCTTATTGTTTTTGGGTGGTTAGTGTCTTGACTTTCCTTTTCTCGTGGAACTATCAGGAGCCTCATATGTTAGTGATGTTAGATTAGTATAGTCCATGCTCCCTTTCCAATATTACACCTACAACAATATAGACCCTTTGAACCAATCTTGATAGAGTAACAAACAAAGTATATTGTGGAGATGTATGTCTTCCTTCGTAGACTGTTGTTTGGTGAATAACGATTTGAATGAATCAATCCTTCAAATTGAAGCATCCCAACTATTGCAAGACATTATGAGAGGTCATCCATCATGTAGAAAGGAGTTTAATGGTGTTATTTGATCTTAGGTGCAAACCTTGTTCATCTGTGTTAATGATTACCTAGCTCATGTACATATCCTTGTCCATGTTGCATCCATGTATTCCCATGTGCTAGCTGTCATTGAATGAATCCCTAAGACCCCATCTAGGGTTTTTCCATGTAGCTATTATACATAAGGTGACATCAAGATACCAACATTATTGCTTAAAACACACAAAAATTCAACCTTGTGATTGCACTTGAAGCCAGGTGCAAATATTAAGCAACTTTATTGAAATAGAGACTCCCCACTTGTGGTTTTTTAGCTAAAATAGATTGAGTAGTTGAATATGGTAAGCAAGCTTCACTACATTGAATTTTTTCGTCAAAGTAAAAACTTACGAGATCCCTCACTCTTCCTTGGAATATTTGAATGGAGGGTGGTGCGACCACTAAAAATAACAACCTGTAATCGTAGGATAAGGAGCCATATGGTTGAGGGAGCCATGGACATCCATGAAAGGGATCAAATTGTCTTGTTGGATTTCCATGGTAAATTGATTGTGGCAATAAATGTTATTAAGATGGTCACAAAATGAGTCAAGGGAGGATCGACCATGGGGCCATATGATGAAGGAATCGTTGATAAACCGAAACCAATATTTCCCACCAAGATTATTGTAGAAAGACTCATACTGATAGATATCTTCATGTCCAATCCCACCACCACCCAACTCAAAAATCTTCCATAAAAAAAACCCTTATCTTTAGAGCCATTCACATCTCTGATCCCCACTATAATATTAAAGAAAGGTCCCAACTCACTAATTCTCTCCTAGCCAATGGGTATTCTTTATCTCAAATTAACATAGCCTTTTACTCCACCCTCTATCCTAAATCTAAGAAACCCCTCCATAATTCCCCACCTTGAGCCCTAGTTTCTCTCCCTTACATCCATGGAATCACAAATCATATTTCCAAGATCCTAGCAGAAAAGAATATTAAAGTCTCTTCAAACCTCACAAACCCTTAAACAATTATTTAGAAGTGCCAAAGACAAATCTAGTCCTCTTCTTTCTCAAGGTGTTTACCAAATTCCCTACTCTTGTGGAAAATCCTACATTGTCCAAATTGGTAGGTCTATCCAAACCCGTCTCAAGGAGCATATAATTGACACTTTTCATTACCACATTTCTAAATCCATTAGAGCTAAGCATTCCCACAACACCAAACACCTTATTTGCTTTGATCAAGCCAACATTTTAGCATCAACCCCCCATCACTCCTTGCACCTTATTAGAAAATCACTAGAGATTAAAAATCATCCTAACAATTTTAATCGAGGAGACAATTACAAGTTAAGCCTATCACATAAATCTACCAGCCATCATCTTTATCATTAAACCATATTATTTCACCTCTTAACCTTCCCCTCGGTTTCATCCTTCCTCTTGTGTGGTTTCTTTTCTTACATCATTACTATTAAATTTCATATATTCATAATTTCCTATCCCACCAAATTCATCAACTATTTTCCTTTAATTTAACTCCAATTTTTCAATTTATTCTTATTATATTATAAAAATTTGATTAAATTACAACCTCTTTCAAAAATCACTTTTATTCTTAATAAATTATTCCCATGCCTAGCATTCTTATTACCCATCCTCTTTATTTATAGTCCCTGCCTTTTAGGTTGTAGGGACTATAGTAATTGCCTTGCTGCATTTTTTTTCTTCTCAAAAACGGTTTATATCTAATTTATTATCGTAAGTCTATATTAGTTACATTTTTTAAGACTAATAACATGCTTGAAAATCTTTGGACAACTTTATTTCAACCAATCATACATTTTATGGTCTTATTTGGCCTCACATTGAGATCAATTAATGTTACGCTAGTTTATTTTTCATAAAATTAAAGTTTCAAGTTAGGAAACTCTATTGGCTATTATTGTTAGGAATTGTTGGATGAAGTAGTGCTACATCTAGTTGTAGCATTACTTTATATCAATATATTCACATAGCCATAATAACAATGTTTAAAAGCAAGGTGGTTTGAAACTTCAAATCAACATATTCATATAGACCTAATAACAATGCTTTAAAGCAAGGTGGTTTGAAACTTCAATGCATAAAGGATAAGATCGATGAGTAATCGCCAGGTAGAACCTTGCATGTCAACAAGAATAGATCCTTACTTGTCAACAGGAATAGATCCTTACTTGTCAACAATAACAGAGACTTTGGGTGAACAAATCAAATGAACAAACCATCAAAGGGTAATTTCAATGAAAATTTCATATAACATGTGGAGACAATGTGTTTTTTCTACCGATACTAGGAGACAATGGAATGGCATACTTCTTGTCTTGGCTCTAAAAGTTGTTTGTGTCCTCTACTGGATGGTTTTATGTCCCTCAATATTGTCAAAAGAATGCTTCAATTGAAGCAACTCCCTTGACACAATCTCTTCAAGTATAATGCAACCCAAACTTTGACAAGCTTAATTGTTATGTTCAAATCTTCCTGAATACGAGGCGACTTACCTCACTAGACACAATTCATAATATATTAGTTATTTTCTCAATAATTCAACCACTACATACAATTCATAATATATTTAGTTGTTTTCTCAATAATTCATTGTTTTACTTGTACTAAAATTATATCTTTTTGTACTCTCTATTATTGTGTCATCTAGCATGCCACACATGCATAGGTTGAACTTTAGAACTAAACGTGTGGCAAGTATATGGTCCATACTTAGTGTAGAAAAAGAATAAATGATCTAAATGTATACAGAATGAAATGAAGCACAAGCATATAGCAGAGAGTACAATAATGCAGTGACAACCCAACTTTTATTAATGAATAAAATAGTAGAATAGTGTAGAACACAAATTGGGTAGAATGGTGGTGGTTTATCTTTGAAGAGAGACAGAGATGTTAGCTACGCTCATTTGCAAAATCTAATACAGGAGGCTGAAAGAATGAACTTTTAATATAAAGTAAGAACCCTAAAGGTCC
Source organism: Picea engelmannii (assembly GCA_009831015.1). NCBI lineage: Eukaryota > Viridiplantae > Streptophyta > Pinopsida > Pinales > Pinaceae > Picea > Picea engelmannii. The sequence goes on from ML777348.1 coordinate 628,202, forward strand.
AAAACCTTAAGCCCAGGAGGTGAAGCACCAAAAGGTTTGTGGGCCACAAGGTGGTTGGTTGATACATTAACTTCCAGGGCGTGCAAATTTTTCATACAATCTCCCTTTGGGGTTTATAATAGCTCGTTGCAAAGATATAACTAAGGACTATTATTTTGTGGCACGGCCTTGATGTTTCAAAGACAAACCCGGGCCCTTGAATTTCCCATGAAACATCGTTTAAGGCCTCAAAACAACCCCATAAGTTTAGGACCTAGAAAACCATAACAAAACTGCCAAGATGGAGGACCATGTTGAGTCAGTGGAAGAGGTGGGTGTCCATTGATATCTACTTGGATCAATAAATAGACAATAAACCAAGCAAATTGAATATATTCAAATGATGCTCGAGTAAAGGACTAAATAAAGCTTCATTTGGTCTAATCCGTTGGATGGTAATTGAACTAATTTGAAATAGATAACAATGGAGAATTTGGCAAGCAATATGTTATATTCACCTTGAGAAGACTAACATATAGTCACATGAATGGTGTTTGGTTCTGTAGGTCTCAAGATGGGCTATGTAGTCATATTGGACTGCATATCCCTTTGAGCACTTCTCACACTTCCATTGCTTTTCAAAACTGTGTTTTTTGTGGAAGTGCTTCTTGATGCCAATTAGGTCTCCCAAAGCATGGCATGGATCATTGTGAAGGCACATCAGGTCTAGGAAAACATACATTCACATGCAAACTTCTGGAGTAGGCCTCTTTAATAGTTTCCATGGAACCTTGTGCCAGTGCCTGTGCATTTGTAGGTGTTGATCCCTCTGAAAGCCCTAGTTGCATATCTTGTAGACATATCTATTGGATTCCATTATGGTCTTGGATGACAATGCCACCACTTCTACATCAAGATCTGCACATGCACATAACAATGGTACTTAACCCACTAACATTTTCAAGCATACATTCAAGGCTATGGCTAAAACCAAAGGCAAGTCTTGCTACCATACCAGGGGTTCCTATTGGATGATGTTTGCACTTGTTTTTGCTATTGGTTGCAGTGGATGAGACATGAAAGAGGGAGGATGTTCTAACCAAGGAAGAATTAAACCATGGGATAGCTTGAATGTGCAGAGGGATGCCGTGGATTAAGCCTGAAATGCCTGAATTAGTGGTGCCTGGCAAGGGAAAAGAAGTCATGTTGGATATAGATGAACAAGAGAAAAAATGACATTATGAAATATAGGATTGCGTTGCTAACATAGATTATCAACTATTGTTATTGGATTGGATGTCGAATGGAAGACTATCAACTTGACCTACTTACTACCTTACCTATAGACATGACAACATAGCACCAAGTCGCTAAGAAAGTAAAGTAGAGCAAGCCTAAAGTATAGCCATTTCTAAAGCAGAAGATTTAAATCTAGAGTATAGCCATTTCTAAAGCAGAAGATTTAAATATAAAGTATAGCCATTTCTAAGGCAGAAGATTTAATATAACATATGCACACAGTGCATATGTTATATAACATATGCACTATAGCCATTTCTTAGGCAGAATATTTAAATCTAGAGTATAGCCATTTCTAAGGCAGAAGATTTAAATCCTGCATATACAACTATTTCGTAAACAAGAGATTCTGACCTATGTATTTTGCCTTGCCCTTTCGAAACATGTATTACCATACTATATTATTGGCTTTTAACAATGACAAATGTAACTTTTCAGAATTGTTATGTGGACTGTGTGGGACGAACCACAAAAAAAAAAAAATAGTGGGGAAAGGGTATGAGTATGTAATTGTAAAATTCAAATATAATAGAATATTCTTTATATTATTTGTTGACTTTGTTATATATATATATATATTTTTATTTTTATTTTTATTGTGTTGACTTTCATGTTTTTATTGTAGGATTTACTTTTAAAAGCTTATATATTTAATAATTGATTATTTCTTGGTATAGATATTCTAAGTAGTTTAAACGTTTTATTTTTTTTTTGAGGTTTTTCGATAATTTTTTTGGTTTGATTTTGCCCGAAATCTAGTGATGAATGGTTGGATCTGTAGATTGGGTGGCTAGGTTTGTATAATCCGAGTGCCCCGGGGGTTTTTGCATTAGGTTGAATCCATTTATGCATACATAAATGCAATTTAAACAATTGAAAATAACAAATTTGTCCAAATTTAAATCGCCAGATTGCGGCCAAAAAACCCAAAAGGTTATTTTTTGAATTTAACACCTAAACAAAATATTTTTTTTTTTAACAAAATTGGTTATGAGGTATTATTTAATAAACGACAGAGGGGCTGCCAACCCTTACATATTCAAAATGAGAGTTGCTGCTCAAAATACAAGCTTCCTATCAATGAGCCTGATCCTACTTGACCCAAGTTACATGCCGAAACTAGTTTACTTAAACTTTGAACTTAGACTAACAGTTGGTCGACTGAGGATCCTCATAACTTCCAGGTTCTTATCGATCTGGTTCTCCACCAAGCTGCATCAATGTCCTTTCTTGGAAGAGGCTTCAGCAGTGGCCTCTGAAATCTTGCCAGGAGCCGTGGTGAGCTCTTCCACTTGGCGTTCCAGCTTACAAAGTCTCTTTCCCAGGTCTCCCATCAACTTAGCCGCATCCTTCAGCCCAGCTTGGATTTCGTCTGAAAGATCATCTTTGATGTCCTGCATCTCCATGGCAAGCATCTCCCATTTGTTCTTAGCTGTGGACGCCTTAATGCTTTCTAACTCCGCCCGGATTAACTCAATACGCTCCTGCGGGGTGAGACTCGGATTGGACGCAGATTCCATCCTTTCCGTCGCTCTGAGATGATCAACACAGAAGGATACAAGAAATTCGCCACAGCAAACGTTTGGAGATGAGAACAGGCAGACCATGCGTCCGTTTTTAAAAGGAACAGGGTCTCCTCCTCGAGAATCCACACAGCCCGAGTAGGATTGCAATCTCTGAACTAGAGATCTCTCGTCCAGCACCATTATGGAGAATCTGGGGTGCGTCCGGCCCGATATGATGTTCACGTGAGGCTTCAGAGGACGGGATACTGATGGCTTATGGAATGGGATGTAGAGACGTGTCTTCATTCACCTTTATGAATCCTTTGCACAGAAGAGAACCATTATTGGCTTGCGCGTCAGCTTGTCCATTCAGGGCTCTTAACACATGGTTCAGATGATAATCTTTGAATTGCATCAGGAGGAGGGACGATTTTTTGTACAACTGAGCCAAGGTGCTATCCTTAGGCATCTTTTTAGAGATGAGGGTTTCCAGGACCTGCTTAGAGTCTCCAAAAATTCTAATTGCCTGGATTCCCATCTTTAATGCCTGGTTGAGACCTTGCCAGAGCGCGAGGAATTCCGCTTGGTTGTTTGAGGCATGGCCTAAACCCCATGCATACACTGTATGAGTAATGCCGGAAGGGTCCAGAATAATTCCCCCACCTCCTGCCTGTCCCGGATTGCCTTTCGAGGCCCCGTCGAAAAATAAACACCATTCATTGAGCGTCGACCTCCATTGTAGAAACTCCTGCTCCTCCATCCTTATCTCCCATTTCCTAATATGCAGAGGTTTAATTTGAATGTTGCCAGAATGGTCTTGGCTGAAGTTTTTAAGCCATCTGCCTTCCTCCTCCGAGAGTGGGGCAGAGTTCCTGAGGTTGGCCTTTCCTTTTAAGGCTTCTGCCAACATCGTTCTAGCTTTAATTGCCACCTGGGAAGGCAGTCGTCCGACTTCATTGAAAGTCCTGTTGTTCCTTTCTAACCAAATCTTCCAGCAAATGAATTTAGGAATCCACATCCACACTGTTTTGAGCAGAAGTTTTTTGTTCAGGTCAAAAGGAGATAACGATTGTCAGTTGCTTAAGAATTCCGAAGCCAAGGAGGGAAGAATTGGGGAGGCCACGCCCAAAAGGGAGCTCCAAACTTCTTTTGAGAACCCACACTCGAAGAGGAGATGCTCAGGGGTTTCTTCTTTAACTCTGCAAAGTGGACAGCGGGAGGGGCCCTCCCAACCCCTCTTCTTAAGATTACTAAAAGTTAAAATGTTGTTGCGAGTCAAAGCCCAAGCGAAATGGTCAACTTTGGGAATTGAAGGGAAGTTCCAGATTGCTTTCCACGGACTTGGGTTTGGGGGAACCCAAGGAGTGTTTAGGGCTGCCTTATAACCTGCTGAAGCTGTATAGTTCCCTGTGGGTGAACCCCAGCCTCGTTTGTCTTTGTACCTGGCACCTATCGGAGCCTTCCCATGGGGATACTCTAGAAGGGTCATGGCTTCTTCGTGGAGTTCCTCCGGGTAGCGCCCCAAATTCCAGCCTTGCCATGAGAGATGGAGGTCACTTTTCCAGAGGGAGATGTCCCAAAGAGTCTTACGGTTGTTGGCTAAGAGCCACTCCCCAATATGCATAATTTCTCGGACTCTTATGAGTGGATGATCTCCAAGAATGGAATCCTCCATGATACGAATTTTTGCTCCGTTTCCCGGGATCCAAGTGAGATTTGGCTGAAAGAAGGAAAGGGCTCTAAGGCATAGGTAGAAGATTGGGGAACCCTTCGTTTCTTTGGGAGGGCAACACCTAAACAAAATATTCCCTAAACCTTTTGGGGGTTTTGTGACCACTTTTTCCGTTTGGTTTTGCCCGAAATCCGGTGAGGAATGGTTGGATCTGCAGATTTGAGTGACTATGTTTGTATAATCTGAGTGCCCCTAGGATTTTTCAGCACGTTGAATCCATTTATGCATTCAGAAAGACAATTTAAACAACATAAAATAGAGAATTTGTCCAAATTTACATCATCGGATTCCGACCAATTCCTACAAAAAAAACCCAAAAAGTAGAACTTTTAGCCAACGCCTTTTCTAAGTCCCTCCTTAAAATAAAAACTTAATGCTTTGCAACTTCACTTGTTATCTCCAATTCCTTATGTTTATCTAAACTTACATTTTCCTTACTGATTATAATCTTTCACATTTTTAATCTTCCTATGATTTTCATCTTATCTTAACTTTCTCTTAATTTGTTTACTATTTCTTACCTATTATTTTATTCTGTCATAATTTGGCTTTGTAATTTATAATTATTATTAATATTATATTTCTTTCCTTATAATCATTTTAATATATCAAACTTTATTTACAACCATCTAAATTTGCATTAACATAATTTATTTATTATAACAAAATAATTATTTATTATATTTTTGTGACTTAATTGATTTTTTATATTCATTATTTTTTATTTGTAATTAAGTTTTGGACGTTGCTCAACTTCAATATACTTTATTTCCTAAAATCCCATAAAATCTTATTTCAAATATGTACAAATCTCATCGCAATATATTTAATTATTAAAAATTCAAAATAAGTTATTTTAAACACCTTGCAGCTTTTCTTGCACAACGCATTGTTTTCAATACATCACATCTCAAGATGAGGTATGGAAGTAAGAAATAGTCCTAACACAAAGAAATCTAATGTCATGTAATTACGTATGTCTTCCATTGAAATTAGTTCCATGGTAAGTGCCACTCTTGTAGGCATTGGTTGTTTTTATGGATAAGTTGTGGAAAATGGCAACAAATAGGATATGAATGAGACAAGTATGTTTGGGTTGTAATTTCTCTTTTTTTTTTAAGAATAGGTTAAGGTTACATATATTTTGAAGAGTAGTTCTTAGAATGGATTGATGTTTACTTGTAATGAAAATAGTAGTGGACTATTTTTTAATAACGTTTAGTTGATTTATATGTAAAAAATTATATATCATAATATAATTGTGTTAATTTTCTTTTAGGAAAAAAAGTTAAAATTAAGACACACATTAAATCATTTATGTATGTAGAGATTGAATAAAGTTCAACTGGTTTTAATAATATTTCTCAAAATCCTAAAAGGAAATTTAATAGACACCCAATTAAATAGTAACATCTAGTCTTAAGGGTTGAGGTGGTTTGATGAGATGATTGTGAGGTAGGTCTTGCACTCTCCCCACTCGGGTTAGAATCGGTGATGAGACTCCGACCCTTTGTGATAAGACTATAAGGGTAGATGCCCCTAGGAGTGGGACCCCTTCCAAGTGTGTCTCTCAGTTTCGGTCCTTGTAAAATATCAGATTACCTCCTTGTAAAGTCTCAGATTACCTGCCAGGTATTGACTTGTATTGACTTGTGAACTCTTGACACTAGTATATGAGTTACCCAAATAATTCTTATAGATTTAAAAAAAAACATTTAACCTTAATCCCATACATAAAACCAAATACTACTCCAAAAAATAAAATCAAAACAATATTTATAAAATATACAAATATTTTATAAAAATGTATTTATAAATTTAAAATAATTATAAGTATTTTTTATAATTATATATAT
>ML777348.1:635239-663522 GCA_009831015.1 Picea engelmannii
TAGCCATTGATGAGCTTTTAAGGTTGCAAATTTGATAAGGTTGGGAATTGGTTAGTTTACACTCTCATAATTTACATGCTCATCAACAAATTTAGTTTGAATGTCTTTTCAACTACTTTGTCCATTGGTGTAGGTGTGTATGGCCATGTCATGTTGCTTTGTTGTTTTAATTCAATTTTATTTTAACATATGTTTCTTTAATGGGTTGGGTAAGATAAGATGATGGGTTAAATTTAACGGGTATTTATGTAATTGTTATATACAAGTAGCTTTAATTTCAATATGTCATTATTTTTTTGATATTTAAGTTAAGAATTACACACATTTTTGGAACAACATGAGATAACGAGGTTTATTGATTTTCTCAATGATTTTGAGCAATTTTAGAACCATCTCATGTTACTTAAAGCAAAGCTCCACTTGCTTATATATATGTGTGGGGTTTTCATGTAATTCAGAGGTATTGGGGGTTTACATGATGTTATGTACATTCGTCTCCACAATTCCTCTCTCATTGTTGATATGTTATCTTCAATTGAACGATCCACGTTTGATTCTTCATTAATTTTAATGGGCACCATAAATTTTGATGGGAATTCTTGTGTACATTCACATAGTCTTGCCTAACACATTTATGAATTAGAATGTAGTTTAATTGAATTCTTTTGCTTAATTAATTATGGTTGGTGGTCGACTTAGAGTGTGTGGCCTATACTAATTTTATTAATGATCCATGAATGTATGATGGAAGGAGGTATTATTAAGGTTGCATTTTTTTATCGAGACTCTAGGAGGGAGCCTACTGTGCACATGAAGAGAAGGAAGGATGAATGACAATGTAAAGAATTGATCATCAAGCCTCCACTTATTGAACTTGTAGTCAATGATAAGTTGGAATATAATGTTTTCTTAATGTTTGGTACATGTGATAATATTTCTTTTGAAGTTTTATTCTCTTACACACTTTGAATTTGATCTTCATTTCCTTGCAGTATATCATGCTCCATGTATTGAACTTGGGTTGGTAAGTTGAAATATGATGTTTTTTGTGTTTTTTATTAAATATTTTTCATATCTAAAAATAGCTATCAAATTGATATCCAATTCACTTAAATTATGTAATAGGTAATGCACTTTTTTAGGGACCATGGATACACAAACCATTTAAAACTATATTTTTCTTTTTGCTCATTTATGCAATTAAGAAAAAATTATTTTTCTTTTCATTTCTTTGTTCAACTTTTCACTAGAATATGGTCTACTCGACCTCCTTTGTGCTTTGTTTCATTTTGTCTAGGCAAAACCAATTTTTCAAACACATCCTTGCTTTATGTATTCAACTTGGGCTTCAAGTGTATTAAGTTTTGCGCATTGAATACAATCTCATGATCTCATTTCATCTTTGTGCATAACATTAAACCTTATCCTATACAATATATTAATTCTTTACTAGAAATTGCATTTGGTTTTATAGTTTGGTGTTGATGTGGTTTGATATGGCATTTTGCTTATCAAATGAAAGAAGAGAACATTTCTCTTATCTTTAAAAATAAATTATTTTAAGTAGGTGATATTAAGAATCAATGCTCTTATATAAAATAATTATTTTATTATATAAAAGTGATTTTTATAGAATTATTTTTTTTCCACATAAAATTTCACTTTATATTTTATTGAATTACTTATTATACATGTCGATAGGCATGGTATATAGTGTTGAGTTAGGTTTGACTTTTCTATTAGTTCATGGTTGACCATAAAATATACACCCATTTATCCAAAGTTTTAAAAAATAATGATTAATTTTAAATTTTAAATCTCATTTATCTGATATCTTATTGGCCAAAAACTTTGAAGTCTTATTGATGCCTTCACTTCTCCCAATGTTGTTGTAATAAATATTTATTATTTTTTATATATACTATCAAAAGTTGGGGCCCTAATTTTGTACTAAAAAAATTCAATGGGGCCCATAAGACTTATGGCTAGCAAACGCGGCAGGTATTAGGTATGTCAATGCCATGGGTACTTGTTTTATTTTATTATACATGCCGATAGGCATGGTATATAGTGTTGAGTTAGGTTTGACTTTCTTTTAGTTCATGTTTGACCATAAAATATACACCCCTTTATCTAAAGTTTTAAAAAATAATAATTAATTTTAATTTTTAAATCTCATTTATCTGATATGTTATTGGCCAAAAACTTTGAAGTCTTATCGCTGCCTTCACTTCCCCCAATGTTATTGTAATAAATATTTTTCTGCCATGTAATCATTTCATGCCTACTCCTTCTCTCCCTATCTCCTTAAACAATACTTCCATTATTATATTAGGCAGGTATATGCTACCTAGTAGCCTTGTTAGGATTATGTAAGTGTTATAACAATCTATTGATGATGATGCATATTATTATACCTACCGATAGGCATGGGATATAGTGTTGAGTTAGGTTTGACTTTCTATTAGTTTATGGTTGACCATAAAATATACACCCCTTTATCTAAAGTTTTAAAAAATAATGATTAATTTTAAATTTTAAATCTCATTTATCTCATATCTTATTGGCCAAAAACTTTGAAGTCTTATTGCTGCCTTCACTTCCCCCAATGTTATTGTAATAAATATTTCTACCATCTAGTCATTTCATGCCTATTCCTTGTCTCCCTATCTTCTTAAACAATACTTTCATTATTATATTCGGCAGGTATATGCTACCTAGTAGCCTTGTTTATATAGGTCCATTTTAGCTTATTGGATCTTAAGCAAATTGATAAGGAATTAATTGATTTGTTTTAACATTTTGTTTTTATGATAGATAAGGTTGGAGAGAAACTTTCCCTAATTTGTTTGGTTTCCATGAGTTAACAAACTATGAAGATAGATAATATTACAAATATTTTGAGCATTATAAGATAAAATGTATTTCACCATCCAATTTCATAGTATCCAAAAGATTGCATATTATTTCTTCCTAGGGTATTTTAGGTTTTGTCCAGTGCCCAATTTCACTATGAAGACCATGAGAGGTCATTCTTATACTTTCACTCCACCCAAACATCTCTCAACCCTAATCCAACATCACCATCATTAACATTGTCTACCAATATGAAGATCCCTTAACTCGTGTGACATATTCTACAACCTATGAGCCATCTGCCAATGAAGTTCTCATAGGCTTCTCATCTTCAACATAATTGTAATGGATGCAAAGAGACTTGTGTTTATGGTAGAGATGAGCTAAAAGGATTTCTCGTGGCTTTATGCATGTAACGAAGGTGGGTAAGGCCTCATTTAAACAACTTATAGTAGTCATACACAAGTGTTCACACGTTGGTTTTAATAAGCATCCAAAACTTGACAATCCATCATGAACACATGGGATAAACACATTATGTTTACTACGATGAGGAGAAAAATGTAGAAATCGCCTAATAAACATGAAAACACTTATCACCACCTCAAACTTCTATATAATTTGAATTCAGAACCACCACATATTATTGAAAATAAAATACATGACTTCACAATGAACTCCTACTTCAATTACAAAACTCTACTATAATCTTCATTCTTCCTTTAAAAAAAAAAAAAAAAAAAAAAACCAAACTCTTTCTTACCTAATCTACATTTACTATTATATTCCCCAATTCCATTAGCTTCATTATTTCCTTCAACCCATTTCAAAGATATATATTCCCCAATTCGATTAGCTTCATTGTTTCCTTCAACCCATTTCAAAGATATACTAATGTAATGAATCTTTTTTATAACTATAATATTATAAAACCAATATGCATTAAACAAAAATTAAATATGATTTTAACTTGAAAACTAAAATGGAGAGAGCCAATAAAAGTGATTTTAACATCCAAACAAAAATGGAGAGAGGTAGTTTGTCATCATCAATATTTTTCATAAGATACCTAAATATGAGTGGTGGTTTTTAACCTCCTTACAAGTCTGGCAACCCCATGTGATGAGATAGAGTACTCACATTCGCTGTTGATGGCAACCCATCATGGCACCTAACCTTTCACGTGATGATGATATGATGGATATATGATACTATGACGTAAGCAAAAATTCAATTAATCAATAGTAAATAGATTTTATATTGAAATATTAGTTTAAAATTTAATAATAATAATTTTATATTGAAATATTAGTTTAAAATTTAATAATAATTATTATTATCTTAAAGATAAATTTTAATTAATAAAAAATAATTTTTTTTATAGCTAAAAATTTATTACATTTAATAGCTTTTCAAGTTACTACAATTATCGATTGTGAGCATTTGCACATTTTTCAATGGAAGGTGTTATAACTTGGACCTCGTTCGATATTCAATAATTGTGTAATAAGCTTAAAGGAACTACACAATGGGAGTACTCCCTCTTTTGTATAGTTCTAGATGCTAGTGAAAGTCTTGAAATGAGTACTTCTAAATTGTCTTGAAATTAGTACTTCATTTAGAGTTTTGGATAAGTTTATGTTTATAAATTTGAGATAAATATTTGAATTGTATATTTTGTAAAAATTAAATGTAATTTATTTTGTTTTTGGAGTTACATGATTCATACATTGTTATAGGTTTCTATTTTATGGGATATTAATCAAAATAATGTTGATACACCACATGGAACCTTTCTATAATGTTTTATAGATGTTATTCCATTACCACGTAGTTTTTTCTCTAAGTTAACTAATTATATTAATATATGTAAAGATAATATAGATTTACGAGAAATAAGGTTGTCAAATCACTAACATGCCTCCCATTGTAAGGACAAAAGAAGAGTTTGTTAACATACCTAGAGTCTAGGTGCAAATATGCTACTTCTAAATCAAGTCTTAATAATAACAAAAAATGAGCTAGATAATCTTGAAGTTATGGGGTAGCTAAGAGCCTCAAAGGGCCAAAAAACAACATGTAAATAGAAACCATCAACGAGATGGGCTCAATCTCGGGCATCAATGTCCAACTGAATGAGATTCTTTGGCGTGCTTGCCTCATTCACTCCCCAACCTCTGTTTCTTCACTCATATGCTCTTCTCCATCAACATAATATGCTTTTGAACCCCAGATCATTGTGATTAGAGCATCAAACTTACTACCCAATCATTTAGATTTTGTAGTTTGGTACCCACCATGGCCTTCGTTTTTTCAATACAACAAGCCACCAAATATTCGAATCCCTCCCTCGAGAGTGCCTAGGGTCTTGTATTATCTCTCAAACTTCCTCATTAGTGACATGATCTAGCATTTGTCTTCTCTTCTCTTTCATCCTAATCTCTCAATTCTCCATAGTTTACTTTGTAGTTTTTTAGTGACAAAGTTGATAACAGTTCCTCACAACCCTCACCTTAGAGGTTTTGTCTTTCCTCTATACATTTGGATGCCTTGTTTCTTGGCCTTTCTACCTTTGGTTAGTCGATCTTTAGGCCTTTTTTTTCCTTTGCTTGTCCCATTATCAAGGACCTCATGTGTTTGCGATGTTAGAGGAGTATAGTCCATGCCCCCTTCCCAATATTCCATATGCAATAAGATAGACCCTTTAAACCAATATTTATAGAGTAACAGGTAAAACAGGTCCCGAAGATGGATGTCTTCCTATGCTGAGTGTTGTTTGATGAATAACCATTTGAATGAATCGAGCCTTCCAATTGAAGCATCCCAACCATTACAAGCCATGATGAGAGGTCATCCATAATGTCGAGAGTAGTTGAATGGTGTTGTTCAATTGCAAGTGCAAACCTTGTTCAACTATGTTAATGATTGCCTAGCTCAATGCCTGTATCATTAGCCATATTGCATTGATTTGTTGCCATGTGCTAGTTGTTGTCGAATGTGTCCCTAACACCCCATCTAAGGCATTGCCACATAGATATTATACACATGGTGACGTCAATATACAAACATTATTGCTCAAGCACAACTTCAACCTCAAATAAATTATATTTATCCACATCTTTGCATTTTTATGACCATAATTGAGAGAAAAATTTAATTAAAGTTAGTGGAAGATATAATTGAAAGTCAAGGACATTTTTAATTGTGTTTGTCATTAAAATATGTGTAAAATAATCAAAGGAGGTTTGTTAGGTTGGTGAAAGTAGGGTACTATCATTGTCCCCACCAAGGTTCAAATTTCCATAGCATCGTCATTATTCCTACCAAGGTTCATGCTTGTGGTAGGTGTATTTTTGTGATTACACTTGAAGAAAAGTGCAAATCCTAAGCAACTTTGTTGAAATAGACTCTCCACTTGTGGCTTTTTATCGAAAAGAGATTAAGTAGTTGAGTGTGGTAAGCAAGCTTCACTACTTTAATTTTTTTTCAAAGGAAAACCGAGTGGGATCCTCCACTCTTCCTTGGAATATTCGGATGGAGGGCAATGCGACCACTAGTAACATGGTGAGACTTAGCTACACTAGAACCAAAGACCTCACAATGAACTCCATCTTGAAACCTAGTGGGATCCCCCACTCTTCCTTGGAATATCAAGATGGAGGGCAACACGACCACTAACCACTGGTAACCCAACGAGACTCAGTTACACGAGCACCAGGGACCTCACAACAAACTCTATCTTGAAATATTGCATTCAAACCAATCAAGCTAACCCACTGGGCTTTCACTCCATTGAGTATAATTCCATATACATACAAAATATGCAAAATATTCTAGAAGACACGATTGTGGTTTAGTGGTTGGAATGCAACCTTTTGTGTATGAAGGAAGGTGTTTAACCTCCCCTAATTGGTTTCTCTTCACCATATAAAAGTTGAACACATGTTCAACAAATCAAATTAATTGGTTGGAATGCAACCTTGTGTGTATGAGGGGAAGTGTTTAACCTCCTTTAATTGGTTTCTCTTCACCATATAAAAGCTCAACACATGTTCAACAAATCAAATTAGTCTAAGTAAATTTTAGTAAGATATTTATTTTTATTTAAAAAAATCCATTTTTTGAATTGAAAACAAAGTGCATTAAGAACATGTGTTTCATAAGTGGGCTTAATCATTAAGAATATGTATTAGGTTCAAATTTGGAAGGGGAGAGGGCATGTACACCTCCATATACTAGCTCAATGACTCTATTTTTATCTAGAAATTAAGTGTTTCGCCTTGATAAACTCATTTTTCAAAATTTGAATTTTTGGGTTGCCTTAGAATATCCTAAAACCTATGGGTATAGATCCACATCATAAATATTGGATATAGTTCCCTCGTATAAATTCCTACTAGATTTTAGCCAAAAAAATTGTCGGAAAGGAGGTGGGTTTTGTCAAGTGACTAACTCATTCCTATACTTTTGCCGGGAGACTTTTATAGCTGTAAAAACATTTTCGAGACATCGTTATTTTTTAGGTGTAAGTTACTTTTTTATTGGTAGGTGTAAAAAATGGTACTATATAGAAAGAGGATTTTTGTATGGTTTTCACAGCATAAAGGAGAAGAGGGGAAGGCAAGCAAGCAAACATACTCCTTCATAAAGGATAAGAAGGGAAGACCAAAAACAACAAGCATACTCAACTCACAACCAATCAACCATTATCTTAGTAGGAGAAACTATTGCCTTGTCTTTGTCTCTATTAACATAAAAATCATAGGATATTAGAGTTTATATGCTACTAAAGACCAATCATTTAAAAAGTGCCATAACAACTTGAGCCATTACTAACAAATTGTTTACTACTATCTTGTAAAGATTAACACCAACACAACCTTGTTTTAATTTGGATTCTATTAAAAATATAGAGGAATTAAAAAACTCAATAACAATTATAAATTATGTATTAATTTTTTTTTTTATAATTTATATACATTATCTAGAATAAACATCTCCACTACCAATATTTCCACATGACAAATCTTTTAGTGATTGTATAAACATCCCACTTATAAAATACACCTCACTTCTTTAAATATAACAAACTTCATTTATAATGCAAAACATTATATACCTCTTGACAAACCTTTAACCCATGTTTCCAAATCTATGTGACCACATTGTCTTCTTTAAATATAACAAACTTCATTTATAATGCAAAACATTATATACCTCTTGACAAACCTTTAACCCATGTTTCCAAATCTATGTGACCACATTGTTGTTGAGGGTTGGTCTCACAACCCCATGTTTCCAAATCTATGTGACCACATTGTTGTTGAGGGTTGGTCTCACAACCCCAAGTTGGAGGGTGTTGTCTAAATGTTTTACATTTTGATTTTTTTAGTTGGACTTCCACATATAAATATTTGGGTGAAATTGTGCCCCATCCCCGAAAAAAAAATTAAATTTGAGAAACATTATATAACTTAATTAACATTCAAATAGTATAAATTTGAAATTACTTCATATCATAAATTGAAATATATATTGAATTTATTTAAAATCCATGTCTTATAAATTAAATTGAAATATACATTGAATTTATTTAAAATCCATGTTTTATAAATTTGAAATTACTTCATATCAAATCCAAATGGTGTTAGCAAAACGTTTTATTTTTTGGGTTTTTTTGGCTGGAATCCGAAGATGTAAATTTGGACAAAATCAATATTTTCTGTTGTTTAAATTGCATTTTTGAATGCATAAATGGATTTAGCCTGCTGAAAAACCCCAAAAACACTCGAATTCAAATTGTACAAACTTAACCACTCAAATTTACAAATCCAACCATTCATTACCATAACCCAAAATTAATTTCAAATTAACAAACATGATATACCCAAACAACAGAATAATACAATTAATGCTATACATTATACTATCAGTAACAGAACAATTAAACTATACATTGTCGTACAGTGTTAATTCTCTGACTGCTGGCTTCGTTCTCAAATCCAGACTTTCTTCGGTCCAAACTAAGTGTAATTAATGCAAGGTACCTCCGGTCTTTGATAAAAAGCATGGTCTGAACGGCAAAACTGGCAGTATACAGCACGAGAAATGAATGTCACGACCCGTTTCTTTACTCTATACACTTACTTCCAACTACTCACCTCAAAGTGCTTGCTGGCTGATTCGGTGCTGCTACCCACTACTTCTCATCAGGAAAAAAGAAAAATATATAACCAAACATGTATAATGGCGGCCTGGAAAGACTCGATCATTTATTTTAATGGGCATTTCGTATTTTATTGTTTGCTTTCTACCCTTTTCCAATCGTGAGCGCCGACCCGTTTCTTGTTCATGGTTTCACCTGCTTGGGAACCGTGCAATACACTTTGCCTCACGTCTTATCAGTAACCTGCCTTGTGTCTTATTAGTAACCTTTTTATTTGCTTCTTCTGTTTGGTATTGTCTACCTGTCATTCCTCCATTGGCCTTTTGTGTACCACATTCCACCTCATCTGTAACGCCCTCGGCTCTGCTCACCAAAAGTAGATATGTATATTGGGTCTGCTCAATAGCATAAAATGTAGATTGGGTTCTTCCATGTTTATGCACAAATCTTCATTATTTTAGGTGTTTTTCTCCCATAATTTTTCAGTTTGGCACCATGGATGCGGAGGCTGGAACCCATGAAAAGGAAGCTAAGGTTAGCTTGTATTCCAGACATTTTTTCCCTGTGTTTTCATCTTTTTATTAAAGCCCATTCATCTATCTCTGGCATGGACATTGTATGATGGGATTTACAGGTTGATACTGAGTGTGAACCGTGAGAAATGCCCATAGAAACCCAAGGGCCACCCTCTCTGGTCGTGACTGGTGATATTGTTCAATGTTGGGAGGTTTATGCCAGGCTTATCAAATGAAAAGCTCGGTTGTTTGCTTAAAAGGCATTCTGTCTAACACTATGCAATGGAATTCATTGTAGCATTGGCAAATACTGTCTTCCAGGCAGTTCAAGGTTCTCACACCTATATATGATGGATATCTGAGTTAATTGATTTTGATTATGAGCTCATGAAGCTTATTAGACATTCAGGTTCTCAATTCTACGCTAATTAGATACCCATGTTCTCGCCATGGTTTAACAGGAGTGAACCAGTTACTTTGGGAGTTTATCTCTCATCATGGTCTTGATTTTGATTTTGCTAATGAGTTACCCAAGGCACCCCCCCAAATCAAAGTGTGCCCTTAAGGATCTGAAACTTTCTAAATTACTTCCCTAAAAGGATCCGACAAAGTTACTCCAAAGAGGAGAGTAGCAGACAAGTAGACACTCAATAGTCCTCCACTTTTTGTTTTAAGTGACTCCATGGGTTTCGAAATTGTTATCTTTGCCTTTGACACTTTTATTTTCAGTTGTTTGCTCTATGTGATGACCGACAAAGTCTACAGGGTCAAAACATGCTCATACTGGTCTGGGTAACCCAAGCCCCTCTCCAAAATAACTTCCTCAATGGATCTAATAATGTTGCTCGAAAGAGGGGAATGGCAAGCTGCAAAATCCCATCAGTCCACCTGTCTATGTTTTAACTGACTCTGGGTTTTGAAATTGCTATCTCTGCTTCCTGATTCATCTTTTCTGTTTTTTTTGGCAGTCTAGGATCAAAATAGTAGCCCAAATCATTTTTTTAAGGTCCTATTCAATTTGTTTCGTGGTTTTTAGTTGTTGTGTATTTTTGGCAGTCTGTAGGATCAAAACAGAAGCCTAATCAATTTTTTTTTTTTGTTTGTTTCCTGGTTTTTAGTTGTTGTTACGATATCTTTATCATCTTGTCTTTAAATTGTGCATTCCTGTAGACAGAACAATGCAAGACCAGGTGTCACCTCATCGTCTGTTCAGTTCATTCTTACAACATATTTGCATTAGAACTGTTGAAACTTTGACGGGTTAGTAATCAAACCCAGGACCTGTCCCGGCCGGTGGGCTGCTATACGGCTGAGCTACATGCCCCTTTTACGACGAGCATCCTTACCGGTCCTATATAAAGGTTCAGCTTGCCTAGCACCTAGCTTTGATACCATATTGAAAATTGGACAGGCTGGGAGTTAAACACAGGATTGCTAATCTCAATCAAAAGAAAACCTAAGTCTTGTAGTGGGTGGCTAGAGTTCCCAATCGCTTTGTTTAAGCACGTGCTAATATTTTCAGTGGTAGAACTTTCATTAGATGGACAGATTGGATTCTGTGCAAGTGCGTGGATAGTACCCAGCCCCCCTTAGTGTTATGTTCTTGCTGGGTCACTGGCTTTCTGCTATCATGTGAATGATTACTCTGTATTGTTTTCTGTTAGGCTGGATAAGGTTATTCTTTGTTAATCTGGATTATGTTGTGCTCGTTTATGAAGTATACATTTTAAAGTTTGTTTGTTACTGAACACCACCAATTGTTACAAAAGGGTTAGAAGGGATATTTTAGTTATATACCAAGTAGAATGCAGACATATACTCTTAGTCTCTTAGTCGTCTACTGTCAGCAGCAGATACTAGTTATTTGCATCTCTTTTTGTATGCTGCATGTAACAAGGTCATGATGAGTTAGCTCCCTATAAACTTGTACCGTGTAGTGGCAAGCCCATGTTACATATCCTTCCTTCAAAGTGTTGGGCTTAGTCTATGCTCAGACATGTTTTCTATATACCATTGGTAAGTTGGATGTAAAACATAGGCAAGTCTTTTGTTTTCATTTGAATTTGTAGGGTATCTTGGCTGGTAAGAATCTCAAAGGACATTGTTTGGGTCACGCTTTATGCTGTTGATTATTGGGGTTGTTTATGGGTGAGTTAATCTCTATGCTTATTGAAGGAGGATTTAGTATGAACAAATACATATTGGCTTTTACTTCATTTCTGTTTCTACAGGCACAATCTTGGCGGACTGTTTTAACCTTAGCGTATCAAAGCCTTGGGGTTGTTTACGGTGATTTGAGTATCTCTCCCCTTTATGTGTACAAAAGCACTTTCGCAGAAGACATTCAGCACTCTCAGACCAATGAAGAGATTTTTGGTGTTTTGTCCTTTGTCTTTTGGACTCTGACCCTGATCCCTTTGTTCAAGTATGTGTTCATAGTGCTGAGAGCTGATGACAATGGGGAAGGTAGCTTTTTGGACACCTAAAACTCCATCTAGTTTCAATTTTAAGCCTCGATATTTTAGAGAGATTTTCTTTTGCAGATAGACTGCTTGCTTGTTGTTTTGAACAGCAAACACTCAATAAATTGCCTCTTTGTATGATAGCCTAGTACTTGTGCTTTCTAGCAATGCCTCTAATTCTGCATGATAATGCAGGTGGGACATTTGCATTATATTCTTTATTATGCAGGCATGCCAATATTAGTCTTTTGCCAAACCGTCAGGTTGTTGATGAGGAAGTCTCCACCTACAAGTTGGAATATCCCCCCGAGACAAGGAGTGGGTCAAGGGTAAAAAAGATTCTTGAAAATCACAAGAATTTGCATACCGCATTGCTAATCGTGGTTCTACTTGGCACCTGTATGGTTATTGGAGATGGTGTACTAACCCCGGCCATTTCTGGTTAGTTTTCTCATCTTAGGCATAATCCTGTGTTTGGACAGTCATTTCTTCTTTCAGAAAAGACTCAAAGAGCACTGGAGTTTTGCTTCATTTTTTACATTTTGGCATTTGCCTTGTGAAGCTGGCATTTGGCTGATACATTAATGGCAATGCTTGCAGTTTTTTCTGCAGTATCTGGGCTCGAACTTTCCATGACAAGAGAACACCATGAATGTAAGCTCTTCTTTTCTGAAGTTCTTCAATTTTCTGCCATAAAGTGCATTTTTAAAACAACAATTTGTCACATGAAGAGCGTTTTTTCGGAATACCACTTATTATGTTGTGTTGTCAAGGGCCAAGGTTTCCAAATATTTGAAACGTTTATTCTTTGAAATCATGTTATGTGGCATACACAATAAACGATATACTGTCTGTTCCTTCAACACAAAGCTTTTTTGTATGTCATCTGGAGGTTGAGTGAATCTAGGCTAGATAAATTTGGAAGTGAACTTGTATATTTGTATCCACTAATTTTCACTTCCAATATTAGACAATCCATGTCCAACATCATAGCATATGACCGAAGGAGCAATTTTAGCTTTGTGAATGTGGCATGTTTTAATTAGTTTCCAAATTTTGTAGGTTGTTGCACCATGATGAATTGTGAGGGTCAAGTCTCAACATGATGATTTGGGGGGACCGAGTCTATTTTAATCGTTTTAAAGGGGAAAATACTTTTTTTAGTGTAAACATCAGTTTATATTGAGCTTTGGTTCCCATGATTGACCAAACAATAAATCCTACCCAAATGAGGCATTTTCCATGGTTATTAGAATATGCCTTCGCCCATATACTAAAACTATTTGAATTTAAGATGTCTAGTATGAATGGTAAACTTCATAAACTTTAGGCTCAAGTGACAAGTGCAACACTTGACTTGAGAGCATCTTCAGGCCCATCTCCTCCTATCTCAACAATCTGATATAATTTGTCTTTCCTGTAATCTTCATGAAAGTTAACATCTCTGCTGACTAATAGTCTTTCTTATTATAAATGTCATAAAGTAGTTTGCACATGCTAATGATAGAGTTCTCATGGAATGACAAAGGTTGCTATGCACTAATTGCAATTGCATTCTTGCTGTTCATGCATCTTCTTCTTTGCTTTATAGGTGTTAACAGTGGGGAGGAGATGTTTGAGACTATAGTGTATCCTCCTAAATTGTAGTGCTTTGAGAGTATGAAAAATTGCTGTCACAAGCGCAAACCACATTCTTTTTTGTGATCCTGGCTCTTATAGCTGGCTGTACTTAGCAATTATATTTGTTATTTACTGTTTTGTTCCTATGGAAAATGGAATGGTGTCTATAGTGCACTTGGTTTCAGCCTATATCTGGATATTCTATGTTATATAACAAAAAATGTCATTGCACTTTGTTCTGAAGGTAGTTTCCTCTCCCATGAATAAAAGAGAAAAGTGGCAGTGCCAGCTAGCACCCAATACTTGTGTCCTGGGGCCCAAATATTTAATTTTATTGTTTCAGTTCTCTTCTATTTTGGGAGGAAATGCATCTTACAAGTTACATGACATAGGCAAGGACCCTAGCCCGGAATAGTCAAGAAGGGTCACATCCCAGTTCGAGGCTCTAGACCTCAATCTCTATAGAATCAAGAATTTTCTTGAAAATATTTCAAAACTAGCATTGATTGAACGGTCAGGTCATCACTGAAAGATGGAGATTCTCCCTGGTGGATAGGGTTGGAGCCACCATCAAAGATGGCCTGACACATTTTCCACAGAAAGATAATCCTGTAAGGCAAATGGTCACCAAGGTTCTAATTTGCTATCTGATAATCCAATGCCTCCCAAGGCTGCACCTTTCCATTGGAGCAAGCCAATGAAGAGAGCTGAAAACTCGATTGAGTTCCAGTTTCAGAAGCAACAAGCTACCTTACATTTTGCTAAAAGGCATGTGTTTTTTGTCTCCTCAAGCATTTGTCATATCTGAGGAACTTAGGCCTGCCTTAACCACCGGACTATGGGTAAGCACCATGCATCCCAAGTTCCCAACACGATCTAAAGGCTCTCCAATTTTCTAGATGAACTGAAATCTTACAAGTTATAAGCCATCTACATTGAGCATCTTGCAGCACCCACATTCTCTTGAACGTATTTGCTATCTGGATGGTTGGTCTTGACTCTTACCTTCTCGCAAAGCATCCTAGTATATCAGAAGAAAATAATAAATTTTCTTATTGTTATTTATAATGTGACATATTTAATTTTATTTTCTATATTTATTGTTTGTCTTCTAAAATGATCAATCCCCCAAAATCATAGGTTTTTCCTTCTCAATTGATTTATTTTCCTGCTTTTTTATTTGAGTTACAATTACAAGTTCAAGTGTCAAGAGAATTGAAGACTACTTCATTCCTCTCTTTTCAATGATGAAACTATTCATACTAGAAACTAAACTATACATGTAAACATCAATTCTCTGAAAAGCCTTACTCGGCTGCTATCATATGCAGGCCTTCAACAGTTGCATTTATAGGTCGGTACCCGGGTTTCTCATCCTCATTTCTTGAAGGCTTCTTTTTTGCTGTTTTATGTTGCTGCTATTTCTTGTTTCTAACTTTTTATGCTAGCCCTTGATATTGCTCTTTTATACCACAAGCCCATGAATGTTAAATCACACATTATGGATTGTTATATGATGATGGCATTTTTGGCTTTTTGATTGAGCACTTTACTTTTCCATCTCATCCCTTGACATTTCTCTTTCGCACTGCACCATTCTAACTCATTTGTTTACTTGAAGTCTCTGAACTCCATGAATCAAATCTATGTTTGCTTTTAGCTAGAACTCACTGTTGCATAGCATCATCTTTTTTCCAGGTAACATATTCTGGGGAAAACCCCTGGGCACTTCTCCTCATTCCAAGGATGGTACCCAGGGTAAACCCTAGATTCTTCAGGGCACAAGGCAAGGTCAACAACAGGGCTCAAAGCCATTAGAACAATATTGTGCATTATGAGCTCAACCTATCACTTACAGGAATAGAACTGGGTAGGGAGGATAGCACTCCATCCCACAACCACTCGGGCTAGATCCAATTGACATTGCATAGCATCTATTAAAACACTAGTTACATTTACCAATGTGGAAGTCAAGGCATGTGGAGTTGCATGTTATGGATTGCTAAATGACCTATTTCCATGCAATATACATTATGATAGCATTTTATGTTAATGGCATATGTAGATTAGATTGAATTTGCTGCAAGTGCCTATTAGAAAGCTTAACCTTATCTACTTTGGTTCTTCTAAGATTCTTTTTAGTTCTGTTTTGCAGATGCAGTTGTTCCTATCACATGCTTCATATTAGTTTGTCTGTTTGCCTTGCAACACTACGGTACGCACAGGGTGGGTTTGATCTTTGCGCCGATTATTGTGGCTTGGCTTTTGTGCATTAGTGCACTTGGTCTCTACAACATTTTCCACTGGAACCGACATGTTTATCGAGCCCTTTCGCCATATTACATGTACAAATTTTTAAGGAAGACAAGAAAGTCTGGTTGGATGTCCTTGGGTGGCATTCTGTTGTGCATCACAGGTGAGTTGCAGTGTATAAGCGAGTACTATAGGCCTCTATACAATGTTGATATAGAACAACTTTGTTTGCTTTTATATGCAGGTTCAGAGGCAATGCTTGTAAGCGAGTACTTTAGGCCTCTATACAATATTGATATAGAACAACTTTGTTTGCTTTTATATGCAGGTTCAGAGGCAATGTTTGCTGATCTGGGACACTTCTCCCATTTGGCTATCAAGGTTTAGTGCAAGCTCCAACTTCCACTGTTCTATACTTCTATGGTTTTATTTTTCAGATCTGAACTAGAATTGTGTCTACTCGTTAAAGGAAGACTGAACGCATGGATGACTTACAAGTTACGGATGACTGTTTAACTGCAGATTGCTTTCACTTCTATAGTTTATCCTGCTTTGATTTTAGCTTATATGGGTCAAGCTGCTTATCTCTCAAAACACCATCATATAGGCAATAACTATGCTATTGGTTTCTATGCATCTGTTCCAGGTACATTTACTTATGCCTGTGTTCGTTATACATTTATTCATATTTTGTTGTATTAGCTCATTTTAGACAGAAAGTTGCCTTTATTTTGATAAAATGAATCAAATAACAGACTATTGCATAAATATGTGTTCGTTATGCGTTTATTCATATTTTGTTGTATTAGCTCATTTTAGACAGAAAGTTGCCTTTATTTTTGATAAAATGAATCAAATAACAGAATATTGCATAAATACCTTGGCAGAGCCTGTAAGGTGGCCGGTACTAGGAATTGCGATACTTGCATCAGTGGTTGGAAGTCAAGCAATCATCACTGGGACATTTTCAATTATCAACCAGAGCTTGGCACTAGGTTGCTTTCCTAGGGTGAAAGTAGTGCACACATCTGACAAAATACATGGACGGATCTACATTCCAGAAATCAACTGGATTTTGATGATCCTATGTCTTGCTGTTACTATTGGTTTTCAAGATACGAAACGACTGGGAAATGCATCTGGTATGTGCTGGTTTTGTTCTTCACACCATATGTGTTTATTTTAGATGGAACAATTTTTTGTTAGTTAAAGAATATGTTTTCAATATCCAATGTAACGAGTTTTGAAATGTTTGGTATTCCCATGGCAGGTTTAGCTGTCATCACAGTTATGCTGGTTACTACCTGTCTTACATCATTGGTAATAATTATATGCTGGCATAAGAGTATTGTGCTAGCAGTATGTTTTCTATTCTTCTTTGGATCTATCGAAGCCCTCTACTTCTCAGCTTCTCTCATTAAGTTTCTAGAAGGGGCCTGGGTACCTATGCTTCTCGCTCTCATATTCATGACGATCATGTATGTGTGGCATTATGGGACAATAAAGAAGTATGGCTTTGACTTGCAAAACAAGGTATCCATTAAATGGCTGCTTGGACTTGGTCCTAGTTTGGGGATTGTGCGTGTCCCTGGTATTGGCCTTATGTACACAGAACTTGTCACTGGGATACCCGCAAATTTTACACATTTTGTAACAAATCTTCCAGCATTCCATCAGGTGCTTATCTTTATATGCATTAAATCAGTGCCAGTGCCGTATGTCCCACCAGAAGAACGGTTTCTTATTGGTCGTGTAGGGCCTAAAGAGTACAGGTTATACAGATGCATTGTCCGATATGGTTACCGGGATGTCCATGGGGATACTGATCATTTTGAGGATCAGCTTATTCTGAACCTCGGAGAGTTTATTCGTTCAGAAGCAAAGCATTCTTGCTCAAGTGACAGTTACTCTGCAGATGGAAGAATGGCTGTTATTGGAACCCCTGTGCATGGCATGGAGAGCATTTTAAGTTACGAAACAGCAGAGGAGAGCATACAGTCTGTTAATCTATCCTATCTTGGATCACAGACCATCCAAAGCATACAGGATCTTATAGAAACTGACTCTCCTCATCTAGCTCGGAGAAAAAAAGTCCGATTTCTGCTGCCTAGCAGTCCTGATATTGATCCTGATGTTAAAGATGAGTTGCAAGAACTTTTTCAGGCTAGGGAAGCTGGAATTGCCTTTATATTAGGGCATTCTTATGTTAAAGCAAAAAATGACTCATCTTTTCTAAAAAAGCTTGCCATTAATGCTGGATACAATTTTCTCAGAAAAAATTGCAGGGGACCTTCAGTGGCATTGCGCATTCCCCATATCTCACTTTTAGAGGTTGGTATGGTTTATCTTGTCTGAGTCAGGATCTTTATACCGTGCTGATGATTCCAAAGTATATGGGCATCACCTGGCAGTTTTGATATCTCTCTTCTTGAGTTTGGCACAGTTTACCTTGTTTGGTTCAGAGTATCATTGTACCCTGATGCGGTGGCCCATGCACATTGTTGCAGTCCAAACATCTTCTGATGCACGTGGATGCAGTACATATTCTGAAAGGAATTGGTACAAATTTAGCTTAACATCGATGCATTGTAAGCATCATCTCTAAAGAAAACAAATGCAGCTTTAAGAGGGCTGAAGATGCAAGGTCATTATAAACCTTTCGGGCCCTGCATGTTTTCTCCTGACTTGCATTAATTAGAATAGACACATTAATGAGTGCTTTCTTGGAATGTAAGTAGCCTGTTTACATTCTGCTCGGTAACCTTGAAAAGAAATTCTAACATGGATTCTTTGTGATAAAATGCTTCGTTTAGCTACTAATAGTATGGAAAATGTACATGGCATTCTACAAAAAAACCTTGGCCGCTTAAGCAGCCACTGCAAGCATGCCAAAAAACGGGTGGGTTAAAAACAAAAATGCCCATGACCAAGATTCGGTCAGCGCCTTGGGCAAAAGACAGGCCATGCAATTGTCCAAGGCATGAAAAACAGTATACATGGTCACGGCCAGCAGGCCCACTAACATGGAATTACATGTCAGTTACATGGTAAAATTAGATTGTATCTGAATCTAGAGTAATGTTTATGCCCTTTGTTGTTCCAGTTGGATTTGTGGCCTGTTTTCTTGCAACATTTCATAAAAAAATGCATTTTTAATTATTAAATTGCATTGGAATCTAGAGTAATGTTTATACTCTTTGTTTTTCCAGTTGGATCTGTGACTGTTTTCCTGCAAAATTTCATATAAAAATATTTCTAACAGTTTTCTTGTAACATTTCATATAAAAACATTTTTAATTATTGAATTGCATCTGAATCTAGAGGAATGCTGATGCTCTTTGTTTTTCCAGTTGGACTCCTGGCCTGTTTTCCTGCAAAATTTCATATAAAACTATTTTTAACAAGTGCAGATTTCTGAAGAGCCGAGATTGATGCAAAAGTTTGTTATGTTTGGGTTAGACTCACATATTTCTATTAATTTTAGAGCCACAAAAGACAAACAGAGCTCCTGTTGCTGCCCTGCATGCGGCCCATGATGGCTATTATAGGGCGGCCATTGAAGGCATCCTGTAGGGGCCATTGAGGGTTGTGGGAGGTGGTCCGTATCTTACTGTTTTTAAATTCTATTTTTTTTCATCACTTGACCAAAACAGGGTTAACAGTTTTTTTTGGGTTGGGTTATCTTGACTTTCCATTTTAATTGAAGGTTCACAAATCATACAAGCCCACGCTAAGGCCGTGAATCCTATATCTGTCTATTCTGTCTCTTCTGTAAGGAGAGATCTTTCAACATAATCGACAGAGAGAATGAAGTTGCAACAGTGATATGAATAACCTTTCATGAGAGGAATCTTTCAACATCATCGACAGAGAGAATGAAGTTGCAACAGTGATACGAGTAACTTTACAATTGATCTTGACTAACTTTATAAGATTGAAAGCAAATTGTACAAAGGTTTTTAATTTTGTAAATTAAGTTAATTTTAATTTCAATTTTCTAACTATCATAGTTTTTATGCTAGTTAGGGATTATATTTTACATATTGAAATATATACAGTAATAATGAAATATCCACAATAATAATGTCATAGGTTAAAAAAATCAGTTCAATGAATAAAACAGGTTAATGGCTCATGAATCAGAGGTCTTTGGTTAAAGTGAATTTGTTTTTACAAATACATTAGTAGGTAATTTTAGGTGGTGCCCTTTTTCTATAGGTATTTGGTTAAAGTGAATTTGTTTTTTACAAATACATTAGTAGGTAATTTTAGGTGGTGCCCTTTTTCTATAGGTCTTTGGTTAAAGTGAATTTGTTTTTACAAATATATTAGTAGGTAATTTTAGGTGGTGCCATTTCCTTATGGGTCTTTGGTTAAAGTGAATTTGTTTTTACAAATACATTAGTAGGTAATTTTAGGTGGTGCCCTTTTTCTTGGATAATTGGATAATAATGATGAGTGAACTCATATTTATTCTTGGATAATAATTATTCTTGGAAAATAATGATGGGTGAACTCATATTTATAAAAGTTAATTTATAAATAGCATTTTCTTCTTAAATTGAAGACTAATTTATGATGGATTTTGTCACCTTTAAAAATAAAAATAATGAATATTAATTTTATTCATTTCTTAAAAATATCTATACCATTTTTTAGGCTTAAAATAATTATTTTAACATAATGTGTTGTATTTTATGTTAGAACGCATTAGTGTTAGAACACATTAGTAGGTAATTTTATAGGAGATGCCCCTTTTCTTGGATAATAATGATGAGTGAACTCATATTTATTTTTGGATAATAATGATGAATAAACTTACATTTATAAATAGCAATTAATTTATAAATAATCATCTTAAAAAAACAACTAATTTATAATAAATTTTGTCACCTTTAAAAATAAAAATAAAAAATATTAATCTTATAAATATCTATACCATAATTTATACTTAAAATAATTATTTAACATAATGTATTGTGTTAACCCGAAAAAAATGTCGGGGCAAAGAAAAAGTGAAAATAGTTACATATGGTTAAGATCACTATGTCTCTATTTTAATTGATTTTTTCATAATTTCTTTTCACATATTTTTGATCACTACCGTGTGTTTAATATTAATTTTTTTATATTTATTTTGTTTTATTTTTTTTCAATATTTTGCTCTTATAATATTTTGCTCTTATAATTGTAGATATAAGATTTCAAACTAAATTATGTATGAAGGTATATTTTTTTTATGAAATTATAAATGACAATAGGTAAACAAATTATATAATATATATTTGATATGTATTGTCTACATTTTTATATACAAATTATGTTAATTGTAATCATTTTTATATACAAATTATGTTAATTGTAATGGGGTAATGTAGGTGATTCAGGCTATATGTTATTAGAATGTATATGATTCAACTGGAGGTAGCCTCAGCGATGATAATAAAGAAAACTGGTTTTCTTGTGGATACTATTTAGGGTGAAACCATCTTTTAGTTCCAGGACAAGACCTAAAACTATTTCTGATTGACTAAGAGTTCATTTTCATCTAATGTAAGGAATCAAGTTAATGAAAGTATGTCTCCTTACATACCACTACTGAGTTATTTTAATGGTGTGGTTTTCTTTGAATAACGACAATGAATCAACTCACATCTGCAAATGACAACTTATAATTGTCTTCACTATTAGTTGACAATTAAATTATAATTGGTTTTACCACCTTAAAAAATAAAGATTTTATAATCACTTTTAGACGTAGTCTAAAAGTTACAAGTTTTGGCTCTTTTCTTACTGAAAAACACCCTTAATTTATCATATTTAATGATCTTTTTACTATATGACAAGATTTCATTTTCTAAACCTCTAAAGTTTATTTAGCACACATAAGAGGAGTATTATATTAACACATAGAGCGTTATAATAGAGGTAGTCATGTTTTTCCATATTAGTGATTATTAAATATTTTTTTGACTTAAAAATTTCAACAAAATTAAAAAATATATATAAATAAATGAATTATATATGGGTTTGGTTGTTTAACGAGTTCATTTCAAACCAACTAGGAAAGCATGGGTTGATATGGCAATTCTAGTTAGCAAAGCTAACTAACGTAAATTCAGAGTTTTTCACGGGCTATCTCAATTGTTAGTAAACACTATGGAAAAGCAACTACTAGATGCAGATATTTGTATTTCTAATAGTTGTTATATATCCACAATAATCACATTATTAACATGGTAATGGAGAAAACATTAAGTGATATTTGTTAATAACAAGGAGTTATAAGAAAGTTAGCAATTATAAAGGTGACAAGCTCAAATTAAGATGTTGCACAATTAAAATATAATAGAACTTTCATGTTTGTAGAGAGCTAATGTTTTTTGTGAGAATTTCTAGACTTGGTGAGTTGTGCAATTTACACTTTGATATTGGCTAATTGCACTACACTTTGATATTGGTTAATTGGAGCTACATTGCATTGAATGAAACCATTTTAAATCTTTGGAATTCCAATCATTCTTAAATGTTGAACTTTATAAGATTTAGTTAATATGATTCCTTGTCCTATAACAATTGACTTGCTTGGGGGCTTGCCATTCACTAGCATGTTTGGGGTTGATGATGATTTAACATGCACCATCGACATCAATGGTTATTGTTGTATCAACATCAATGAACCTTTGTTGAGTAGATTGATGTCAACAATGCTTCCTTTGTCAGCGAGGTTGATGTTGACTCAATGATCTCCTTTCATTGGTTTGTTCTTTATCGATTGCAAATCACTTCCTTTTGTTAGTTTGTTCTTCATCGACTTGCATCCTTGGATCAATCCTTCCACCTCTGGACTTTGCGATTTTTCCATGGTCAATTCAACAATGTCTATTGATGGATCAAAACTCTCGATTGGGAGATTGATGGTCCCCATCAAATTCAATTATTCCCATCAAATTCAATTATTGGCAAGGCCATAAACATTCAACAAACTTGTGCACTATACGTCTTTGCTACTTGGGGTAACTTTCCCTTCTTACAAGGTCTTACAACATCATATCACCCAATCGATTCCTTCAAAGCTTGTCTAGAGGTCAATTACAACTAACATTGTTTGATGGTCTAGAGTCAACTCATCTATTGCAGGGCTAATCAACTTTGCACATTCATCGAATTCTAACATTGATGGTTCAAACAATTTTAGTAGGGTGACATATACCACTGAAGTGACAACTCTAGTTTGAATGCATTGCCACCAACTTGCTCCAAAATCTTGAAGGGTTCATCCTTGATAGGTTTGAGCTTTTTGTTTGCTCCCTAGAAGTGTGCTTTAGAAAAAGTGCACTATCATACCAATTCATTGACTTCAAATGCATGACCTTGCCTCCATTGTTCATGTCGAGTCTTATATGTCAATTGAGAATCCCTCAAAGCTCTTTGCAACTGTTCATGAATTTTCTTTATGCCTTCAACACACTGGATGGACTTAGGATGCTCAACGTGTTTATGTTTTATGACATGATCTTGTGATTATAAGTCAAATCAATAGGGTTTTGTGGAAAAAATTCAAGAAAATGCTTAAATGGAGAAATACTTATCGATCCATGAACCACCTTGTTATATTCCCACTGAATATATGGAGAGACTCATTCCATGTATTTAGATGCTTGTGTTTATATAGGGGAAGCAAACTGTACTAGTGAGCCATTAACCATTTTAATCTATCCATCCCTCTTTTGATAAAATGTAGTACACCTCACCAACTCGGTGGTCGAAAAATTGTTGAAAACTCATTGTACTTTTCTGACATAATAGAAGTAGGTAACTTTAAATGCACCCACATGTGCAAAGAACAATTTTGTCACTTATTTCCTTGTCACTGAAGTTTTGCAAGGAATAAACACATACATCGTACTAAATCCATCAACAATCACAAAAATGTAGTTTTGATGTCGCCTTGTCTATGGAAGTCCAACAAAATCCATCGAGATACTCTTCAAAGCTTTGGAGGGTGCAAGAACCAAGGTAAACAACCCCAATTTTTTGTTTGTATATTTAAAGATGCTACACAATGCATGTTCTCTCATTAACGTCTCAACATCCACTTGCATATGTGGCCATTATAAACACATTATAGGATAGCCAAGGTCTTATGCATGCCAAAATGTCTCGTGACCCTTAAATTGTGTGCTTCCATCAACAAGCACATTCATTGTTCCCCTCTTGGAAGACAAATCTGTGCATAGTGATAAAGTATACCATCTTCGACATGGAGTCTTTGTTCACATCACCACATCTCATTTGCATCAACATGCCCTTGTGCTTCCATGAGTTGATGAAATTCAGGACCAACAATATACACATTCATAAAGTTCAAGTGTCAAATGTGCCATGTTACATCAAATTTGTAATAACACCATTGGAGGTCTCAATATGGAATCTATGATTGACCAAATTAAACCATTGTAGGTATGACATCACGTGAAGTATCGACTTTGTTGCGACTTGGACAAATTTGCAAAAAATACAACACTTGATGATTCAAATACATCATTGGTTCCTTGCTAAGTAAATAATGTCTAATATTTGATTGCATACACAATAGCATACATCATTATCATAAGTCGAGAACTTAATAATTTCTCTTGTAAAAGCTTATGAGTGATATAAAATGGGCCTACTTTGCTACAATAGTGCCACTCCCATGTCATACCTCGAGGCATCAATGTCAATCTCAAAAGAAAGTGTCAAATTTGGTAATCCATACCTTCTTCAAAGCTTCAAATGCCTTCATGTTCTTTCGCACATATGGGAACCTTTTTTCCCTTAGTCAATGTATGCAATGGTGTTGTTATATTAAAAAACCTTGCTATAAACCTTCTCAGGGGCTTGCTAAATCCACAAAACCCCCAACTTTAGTTAAGTTACATTATTATGGGATGGTTAATTGAGGATGTATTTTGTCTTGTTTGGGTTAATAATGAATCCCAAGTACAAGATCTCCTTCATGCTAGGCTCAAATTCTTTAAGTTGCCCTCCAACTTATGCTCCCTCAAAGTTTGCACAACCCTTGTTAAATGTTGCAAGTGATCTCCCAATTGTAATTGAAGACCAATATGTCATCCAAATAGACAATGCCAATGTTAGTGACTCCCTCCACTCTACAACCCTTCATCTCTCTATCACTTCCCTCCCCTTCCCAAACCCTATTTCGAGACCTGGTATTTCTACTTCCTTTGCTCCATCTATTAATTCCACCAATAACTCAATCTAGCCCCTGCATGTCTCTTTTTGTCTACATGGATTTGGATTTGGTCCTCCGATCCTCTTTGTCATCTACACTCAATGACCCTAATTCCAATTCAAAACCTATTATTCTTACTTCATCTACTCCATCCATTAATTCCCCTCATTGTTCAATCCATTTGACATCTCCAACTTTTATATTGACATGTATTTTGATTTAGTTCGCTAATCCTCTTTGTATTCTCTGCTCAACGAACAATTATTTTTACTATCTATTAGTAGCATTGTTCAAGATCAATTTTACGACTTGATCCAACCTATGACCCTTCCTATCTCATTCACTTCCTATCATAACTAGATTACATTACCATTCCTATTAGTTTCGCTTCCTCTATGCGATATATTAATTCCTTAAACGACTTTAACTAAACCTTATCTATGTCTCTTATTCGCTACATGAATCCAATCCTCCAACCTTGCTTGGTATCTATGCTTTATAAACCCCTTTCAAAGAACCTTAAACTAGACCCAACTATTCCATCAACTTATTTTAGTCATGCGATTATTTCCTTCCCCCATCCATCCAAACCATCTAGTCCTCTATGCATTTTCAAACCCCATTCGACTACCTCGTCTAAGATTACCATTAATCTTGAGCCTCTCACTAGCAACCAAACTTTCACTCAACCTCATATATACCTCCTATCACAATTCATCAACCCACTATGTTAACTCCATTCCACTCAGCCCTAATAGAACCATCACAATCCACTCTCCCCTCCACACAAACATCCTAGTGAAATTACGTCATTGATTCCACTTCTAATGGATATTATGAACCTAACTCAAATTTGACTAATAACTTTTTATCACAACCCACTACCATCGACTCTTCTTCGATTCTTAATTTACTTTCCTTTTCCATTACCCATCCCACCTCATTCTCTACCTCCATGGCCCTTAATCTATCTTCTCTTGAATTAGACTCCCATACCTTTAATATTCTTCAAAAAGGGTTTAATTATACTATTGTCCTACAACATATTTCTACCGAAGAAATCCTTTTGGTAGGAATCCTTTGTACTATTGAATCCATCACTCACAACCTTCCAATCCATGAAGCCAACAAAAATAGTCAAGATTGCACTTAAATTCTCTAGTCTGCTAAACTTCTTAAACCTAACTTTTCTAGAGACATATTTAATTCCCTTCGTCATTTGAATGAT
The DNA here is from genome assembly GCA_009831015.1 of Picea engelmannii. Classification (NCBI taxonomy): domain Eukaryota; kingdom Viridiplantae; phylum Streptophyta; class Pinopsida; order Pinales; family Pinaceae; genus Picea; species Picea engelmannii. Next base: position 661,578 of record ML777348.1, read on the forward strand.
AACTCCAATGTTGTCATTCTAAAAGTAGATAAAGGTAATGCTTCGGTAATCATGAACATAGTTGATTGCAAAGCTAAATTACTTGGACTATTATCATCTTCCTCTTATAAACCTCTCTCTAAGAATCCCATCAACCAACCTTGGAAACAAAACCATCAAGTCCTCATCCATAGATTCTATTATTAAAAAGTGTCTTCTACCTTACAACCCTCAACCCCCCAAAATATATGGGCAACCTAAAATATGGACAACCTAAAATCCATAAGAAAGATGACCCTCTTAGACCCATTGTTAGTGCAATATGTGCCTGAACCTATGCTTTAGAAAAATTTCTATCTAATAAGCTTCAACCATTTATAAGCATAACCCCCTCTTTTATAAAATATTTTGCAGACTTCTTCACAAAATTCATGATCTTCAGCTCAACAAACAATACCATATAGTTAGTTTTGATGTTATTTCCTTGTTCACCAAAATCCCCATCCTTGAAGCTCTTAACGTTATCTCTAATTTAGTCGACCTTGAAAATTTATATCTTATAAATATTTACGTCACCTCTACTTTCTTTAGTTTCAAAGGTAAATTCTATGAACAAACTAAAGGCACAACCATGGGATCCCCCTTATCCTTGGTAGTGACAAACATATTCATGAAACACTTTGAAACATTATTCCTCAATAGATTCCCTCTCAAACAAAAATGTTGGCTTTGTTTTGTTGATGATACATTTGTTATATTGCCCCATGGCCATTCATCCATAAATTGTTTCTTGACCATATCAATAGCTTATCCCTACACATTCAACTTACCATGGAAACCCAATAGGACAATTCTCTCCCCTTCCTAGATGTTCTAGTCACATGTCAAGTTGATGGCTCCCCATACCACCAATTTTTTCACAAAAATACATATTGATAGATACCTTAATGCCCAATCTCACCACCACTTGGCCCAAAAATCAATGGTTCTAAAAACTCTCATATTTAGATCTATTCGATTTTTCACCCCCTAATGCCTAAATGAAGAAATAAACTACCTTTCTAATGCCCTCGAGGCAAATGGCTATTTGATCTCTCAAATCAACAAAGCTTTTTTCTCTACCCTCCACCCAAAAAATGGGAACCCCCATTCTACTTCTCCTTGCTAAGCCCAAATTTCACTCTTGTACATCCAAGGCATCACATATCAAACTTCCGATACCTTAGCAAAAAATAATATAAAAACTCTCTTCAAACCTCACAAGAACCTTACAAAACTATTTAAAAGCATCAAAGATAACTTTGACCCTCTCCTTTCACATAGTGTGTACCAAACTCCATGTTATATGTTAAATCCTATATCAACTAAACCGGTTGGTCTATCCAAAGCTGTCTCAAAGAAAATATCACTGACACCTTTCACTACCGCTTTACAAAAATTCACTATGGAAAATCATTCTCATAACACGAAACACCTTATTTTTTTAAATCACACCAAAACCCTAATATCCTGTACCCATTACTCATAATTAAAAAAGTAAAAAAAATAAAATAAATCTAAATTTTGATAGTAAAGATGGTTATAAACTCAACAACACTTGAAACCCTATTATCTAGTGTCTTTGTGAATAAATCAATTCCACAGCTTATATTATTGACTCCCTCTCTTTTTCATATTTTATGAAAAAATCTCCCTTCAATATAATGCTCTTTCCTATCTTCCTTTCTTTAAATTTACCCTTCTATCTTCCATTATCTCTCTTTAAGTGCTTTTTCTATATAACAATTTTTTTAATTTAAACCCTGAATGAATAACCGTATCATTATGATAATTCATTCTCATTCTTATTCAACAAAATATCTTTTCTAACTAATTTTTATTATTTTCCTCTATAGTATTCATTATGTTTCCATTCTTTAAAATAGATCTATATTATTTTCTAATGTTCGTTTAATAGTTATTAAAT
>ML777348.1:669131-679449 GCA_009831015.1 Picea engelmannii
CACCCTGGCTTAAGGCAACCTGCAAGAATCATGCGTTCTCGCAGGAAAATATACTAGCAGCCTGCGAATAGTCCTTAAAAATGTGATTTCTGGAAAGAGATGAAGGTAACTTTTCTCAGGAGAAAGTTCTAATGAAGAGCCTGAGTACACCATCATCAATACATCATCATGACGACCAAAATCACGGGTAACACCTGGTATTCCCAAGGTATTAGAAGTGTGGTCCATGGGCTCCCAACAACCCATGTCGCCAACCACTACAAGTCATGGTGGTGAAAACCCATCAACCAATGATCATAAGGTTGGGGGAAAAAGGGTAAAGTCAAGATTCCTTGGTGGTTATGCAGTGAAATGCACCTCACTTGTCAGACAATTAGTTTAGATTGATGGACAATTGGTTTGGATAGTTGGTTGTCATTGAATTCATCCATTGGAGAATGATATTATAGATTGATGTCAACCCTTAGAGATTGATGTCAACCCTTCAATATGTTCGGTAGCACATTCCGGTAGCTCTAGAGGTATGGGTAAGGAACCCAAGTTTGGTTGAGAAATAATGTAATGAAGATCAATGAATTTGTAGGTGAGACTATCATGGATGGATAATACATTTCGTGCCATTTCCAGTGATATGTGGTACATCACATAGTTCCTCACGGTTGAGAAGATATGGCTCAGTGAAGTTGGAGAACCCTCATGAGTTATCTAGAAGCCCCTAAAAAGTCAAAGAAGTCAAGTTACTCTAGAAGATCCTAGAAGAAGTTGACTAGTTAAAGTGGTTGCAACTAGGAGTTAATCATGGGTTAATTTGTCGCAATAAGAAAATAATTAAAAATAAATTAGTTGCAACTAGAAGTGGATATTTTACTATTTTTGGATAAAGTGGTTGTAAGTGGACAAAGTAGTTAGAAGTGGGTTATCCCTAAAATAAGGAAGTTGGTTAGGAGATAACCCCTAGAGGAAGCTACTTGGAGAGTATAAATAAGAGAGCAAGGGTCTCTTGTTGTGATCCATCTATTGAGAACATTGAATATCTATTATTTTTTGAAAGGTTTATTGCAGGTAATACATATGAAGTTACACAAGTTTGAGGCATCAAAGGAGGATTGACGGTGAAAGTTTCAGAGTTGCAGAGTTTCAGAAAAACCCTAGTTTTCTAAAGTTGTATGCAGGCTATAGAAGGCCAGGTCGTGTACATACGCGGGCCAAAGAAGGTCAGGTCGCATACAGACACAAAATGTAGAAGAGGAATCAATGTACATGTGAAAAAGGTCATGAAAACCTAAGTAGATGCTGGTGCCAGGTCCCCAGAGTCTGAAATCAAGTTCCCAAGTCAACATTCTATAGGTTCATATCAACTATAGAAGTTCTGGTATGGTTACATGTTTTTTTTAGACTTGATTATGATATGGTGAATGCTTGAGGCATTCTTGATATGGTTGGTCTTGTACTTGGATATGATATCTATTGGTTGGTTGGATGAGTGAGAAACACTCTTAACTATGGTACAATACTGCTATACTTGTACTTAGTTGAGGGATATCTTTATTGTATGATGATGTATGCACGAGGGACATGCATAGGTTTTTGGAGATGCTTCATTGATGACATGGTACATATCTGCATATGGTTGATGATATGATATACAATGACATGTTACAGGCTGATGTGATAGAGGCAAAAAAGGTCTGAAGGGCCAAAAGTTTTGGAGTTCCAGAAAATCCTAGTTTTCTGAGGTTGCACTCAGGATGAGAGAGGTCAGGTTGTGTACATACACATGATGCAAGAAGACAAATCACTTATATACGCGTCCTGCAACATATACAGGTCACGTACCTGTAGGAATAATTTGAATACTATTGATACAATTGGAAAGATTGTTTTCTGTCTACAAGATGGGTCTTGTACTTGAGGGTTGGATTCCTCACATCTCAATTGGTGTTGAGATCTGCAAGCTAGGTTTTGTATTTTAGAGTTGGTACTCTCTTGGAGTTGGTGGTCTTTTCAGTTGGTGCTGATAAACCCCGGAGATTGTAGTCTCATGTAACAACATAATACAAAAATATTAAACATATATCTGGTGGTCATTGTGTTCATTTTGATGATGGTTCATAGTTCTTTATTATTGATGAATGTTGTTGATATATGTTTACATGCAAACAAATATTTGTGAATGAAATTAATGATTGATAATGTTTGAAGAAGTTTCTAACTAAAGAAAGAATTTTTTTTGAAAAGGGACACACATTGATTGACCCCCCCCCTCTCAGTGTGGTCAGTGTGTCCAACAATTGGTATCAAAGCGAGCCTTCACTATCAGCCTTACAAGGCTCTTGAAGGAGATCCATGGACACACAAATGGATGAACATGCAGATGAAGTTCCCTTCTTTGATGAGACATATTACTCGGCATGGAGAATAAAAATGAAATGGTATTTGAAGTCAAAAGGAGCATGTGTTTGGGACACAGTTGTCGCTGGATCAGTTCCCTCGAAGAATCAGTCAAAATTTGTAGCTCAAAAGGAAGAAAAGAAGAATAATGCAATGGCATTCAAGACCATCTTAAATGGACTCTCAGGTCCTTTCAAATAGATCATAGGACAATGTACCTCCACCAAGGACCTATGACTGAAGCTAGAGAAGGCATATCAAGAATCAATCATCAATGAAGGTAAAGGCTCTCCAAAATCTTCTGATTGCAATAATTCTAGATGAAATGATGTTGAATGTTCTCCTGCAAATAAAGAAGATCTATCTGAAATAGAACAAGTTTGTGTAGAATCAGCTAGCAGTTATCTTATAGATGAAGATGAATATTTGTTGAAGCTTAAAAGTAAAATTATAGACGATTTAGAAGAAGTTAGCAGGGAAATAGGATATAATTCAATTTCTTTCAAGTATCTTGAAAAATACACTATGGAATCCCTAGAGAAGTACCAAAGGCATACCATGGCACTAAAATAAATGCTCAACAAACAAGAAGAAAGTGAAACAACTGAAAAGGTCATATCTGAACAAAGGAATCAATTAGAAGAATAATAAGAAGAGATCAAGAGACTAAATACTGATATAATTAGTCAAGCAGAAGAGAACCAAAAGGTAGATGATGAGCTTAGAAAAAGCCTTGAAGATCTTAAAGAAACAAGAGAAATTAATGTCAATCTGAGGACCCAACTTGAAGAAGCTAAAAGGATAGAGGAACTATTGAAGAATCAGGCAAATGAAAAGGAAGAATCATGTCATAAGATGGAAGAAAAAGTTGTTGATCTCAGAAGGAAAGCCGAAAAGTAAAACACTCATGTCAAGTTCATGAACAACTCAATAATCTTGGATGAAATCATGGATAGTCAAAGATCACCAAATGATAAATCTGGTCTTGGATACAACAAGGAAGATGTACAATCTAAAGTTGGCACTTCTAAGAAACATTATGTAGGTCCCTCATTTTCAAAAAGTGAAAGCAAAGCTGCAAGTCAAGCACCTGCACAAAGAAAGGAAATCTTTAGAAGATCAGAACAAGGAAGACACCAAGAATGCATCCCTACACCTCAAAGAAAATTTATAAGAGATACATCTTCAAGGTTGACACAAAAGCATAGGTATGAAAATGTTTTCAATGGTCATTGTTTCTCATGTAATGATTATGGTCACAAAGCTTTGGATTGCATACATTATAAATGGAAAGATGTTGGAAGATTCAATAACATCTTAAGATATTGGAGATGTAATCTTTTCAGACACATTGCTGCACATTGTCATACCATGAGATGTTACAACTGGAATGGGTTTGGCCAAAAATCCCAGGATTACTGGAATTCAAGGAGACAGTCAATGAGGAATGCTTCATATGATATGTCAAGAAGAGAATGGAAGAAATATAATAGTGAAAGAATGGAATCTTTGAGAACAAGTGTTGAGAAACTAGGACACTCTTAGAAGTGGATGAGGATGACTGAAAAACTAGACATTAATGAAGGCATAAAGAATGAGGCAAGCTTAATATTTTCTGAGGCATACGCAGGCTCCTGTGGGAACAATAACGTACATACACGAGGTGACTTATAGAAAGGTCATGTACATACTCAAGCTGTCTGAAGAAAGGTCACATACATGAGGTAAAGGTTTGAAAATAAAGGTGTGTATGGATGAGTTGCATCATGGTTTGATGGTACAACACAAGTTATGAGAGGTCTGATGTTCTAGGTCAGTAAAAAAGCTACATGTATGAACATAAGCTTGTTTGATGAATGTATGGTGATGATATATCGTTGAGTTTTGGAGCATATGCTTGAGGCCTATCTTGGATGCATGGTACAAACCCTAGTGTGTGGATTGAGACATCTCTGTTAAGGTACAATGCTGGTTATGTTAAGTACTTATCAGTAAGATTATGGAACTTTGTTTATATCATGATGATGCAATGATAGCTAGAGATATATCCTTGATCCAGAGGCACATGATTAGAGTCACTATTGGTTGTATAGTGCTTGTTGTAGTGAATGGTTTTGAGGTAGATATGTGGAAGTATATTGTTGGTGCATGTCTGAGTTTTATTGGTATATCTTGTGGTACATTGTGAGAGGATTTTGTTAGTGGTCTTGGCATATAATTGATACACATTTGAGGCTACATAACAATGAAGGTTTGGAATATGATTTGATGTGAGGTTTTATGGTATTTGGATCATGGATAATATGATGTATTGATAGATGAATCTTGTTGGTTATATTGGCATATATCTTTGGTATGTAGTTGAGGTACATGTTGGGTACATGTGGAGACATATAATTGATGAGTTGGAACATACATGAGGTGCATGGTATAGTGATGTTGGTACATCTTGATGAGTCATATCTTGATCTATAGTTGATGCATGATTGGTACATACTTGGTTGGCATATATGTATTGGTATACTTTTAGAAGCACATCTTGATTGTGGTAAATCTTGTTGATGTTTATGAGTAGTCTTGGTTGATGCACATCTTGATGGTATTGTGCATATGGTTGAGAGTTGTCTTGATGATTGATCTTGATGAGTAGATTTGATTTGGTTGATGATATTGATGAGACAAGTTGTTGGTATAGGTTGTGTTGTGCATAGTTGATGCACTTGTGTTGGTACGGGTTTTGTGCATGGTTGATGCACTGGTTGATGGTGATTGGCTGATACACGGTATGGTTGGCGTGGTTTATGGTTGTTGATGTTATTTGTATTGGTACATTGATAGAGGCACTTGATGATGATCTTGATATATGCTTGGTACACATTTGGCACATATTCTTGGCATATGGTTGAGGCACTTCATTGATGATATCTTATGGTATATGGTATGGTGTTGATGTACATGGTTGATGTGCATGGTTGAAACATGGTATGGAACATGTTGAATCATAGTTGATGGTTGATTATTTGTTCATGATTCACTATTGATATCATGAGATAGTATATGTTTTAGATGGATGATGATCAGATACATGTTGATGAGACAGTTGCAACAACAATTACACAACATTATAATAGATTGATGGACCATTGTATGATGCATGGATAGGTGCAAGGATCATCAAAGGAAGATAAGATCATGGTATTATTGATGCAGTATTGTTGAGAAGTTGAGCAGTGTTATGGTAGAGCAACAACATCCAAAGAAGAATCATATTACAATGGTAGCATATTGTTCACAGTGATTACACAACATCTTGCAGAGAAGAAAGGGGGAGACATACCCATAGGGGGAGTTATTATTTTTTCCCATGATTGGTTAGAGCATTCCAAAGGATAGTGCAGACATGTGGAGTAGCCCCAAGGTGATTTCAGTAAGGTGGAGCAACCCAAAGGAGAGATACCCTTTTCCATTGATGTCAAAGGGGGAGAGTTAGAAATATTGATGAGGAGTATGAGAATGTGTGTTGTCATGACTAAGTGTTTCCATCAATGTTGGTGTTGCCATCAATTCCAAATGGGGATATTGTTATAAAATTGGTTTATATTGATGGACAATTGGTTTCCATTGATGTCAACCCTTGAGTATGTTCAATAGCTCATTCCGATACCTCTAGATGTATGGTTAAGGAATCCAATTTTGGTTGAGGAATAATGTAATGAACATCAATGAATTTGCAAGTGAGACTATCATGGATGGATAGTACACGTCGTGCCATTTCCAGTGATATGTGGTATGTCACACAGTTCCTCATGGTTTAGGAGATATGGCTTAGTGAAGTTGGAGAACCCTCATGAGTTATCTAGAAGCCCCTAAAAAGTCAAAGAAGTCAAATTATTCTAGAAGCTCCTAGAAGAAGTTGACTAGTCAAAGTGGTTGCAACTAGGAGTTAATAATGGGTTAAGTTGTTGCAATAAGAAAATAATTGAAAATAAATTAGTTGCAACTAGAAGTGGAGAGTTTACTATTTGTGGATAAAGTCGTTGTAAGTGGAAAAAGTAGTTAGAAGTGGGTTAGCCCTAAAAGAAGGAAGTTGGTTAGGAGATAACCCCTAGAGGAAGCTACTTGGAGAGTATAAATAAGAGAGCAAGGGTCTCTTATTGTGAGCCATATATTGAGCACATTGAATATCTATTATTTTGTGAAAGGTTTATTGTAGGTACTCATTGATACATCTGAAGTTACACAAGTTTGAGGTAGCAAAGGAGGATTGATGCCGAAAGTTTCAGAGTTTCAGAAAAACCCTAGTTTTCTGAAGTTGTACATGGGCTGGAGAAGGCCAGGTCATGTACATATGCGGGCCATGGAAGGCCAGGTCACATACATACGTGGGTTGTATAAGTGGAAGCAACGTACATGTAAAAAAGGTCATGAAAACCTAAGTAGATGTTGGTGCAGGTCCCCATAGTCTAAAAGCAAGTTCCCAGGTCAACATTTTACAGGTTCAGATCAACTACATTAGTTCTGGTATGGTTACACGTTTGATTTTAGACTTTCTTATGATATGGTGAATGCTTGAGGCATTCTTGATATGGTTGGTATTTTACTTGAATATGATATATGTTGGTTAGCTGGATGAGTGAGCAACACTCTTAAGTATGGTACAATACTGATATACTTGTACTTAGTTGAGGGATATCTTTATTGTATGATGATGTATGCATGAGGGACATGCATAGGTTGTTGAAGATGCTTCATTGATGAAATGGTACATATCTACATATGGTTGACGATATGATATATAGTGACATGTTATAGGCTGATATGATAGAGGAAAAAAAGGTCTGAAGAGCCATAAGTTTTGGAGTTCCAGAAAACCCTAGTTTTCTAAGGTTGTATGCAGGATGAAAGAGGACAGGTCGTGTACATATACAGGCTGCAAGAAGACATCTCATGTACATACGCGTGCTACAACATATACAGGTCACATACCTATAGGAAGAATTTGAATATTGTTGATATAGTTGGACATATTGTTGTCTGTCTACAAGCTGGGTCTTGTACTTGAGGGTTAGATTCCTCACATCTCAGTTGGTGTTTAGATCTGCAAGTTGGGTCTTGTATTTGAGAGTTGGTACTCTCTTGGAGTTGGTTCTATTTTCAGTTGGTGCTAATAAACCCCGGAGATTGTAGTCTCATGTAACAACATAATACAAAAATCTTACACATATATCTGGTGCTCATTGTGTTCATTGTGATGATGGTTCATAGTTATTTATTATTGATGAATGTTGTTGATATATGTTTACATGAAAGAAACTATTTGTGAATGCAAGTAATGATAGATAATGTTTGAAGAAGTTGCTAACTAAAGAAAGAAATAATTGTGAAAAAATCCATACATTGATTCACCCCCCTCGCCCCTCTCAGTGTGGTGGGTTTGTCCAACATCACTTACCTTTTTCCTCGTATGGATGAAGATTTGAAATTGTTGGAAGACATTGTTGTTTATTAGAAACAACCTCTAGCTGCTTCCCATGATCCATATCCAAACCAACCATTGGTTGATGACGTGGTCAGTCTGATTCAATCCTCGGTTGATCCCACTCTTCCCTTAGAGAGTGAAGTGGATACCACTCAATTTTTTCTTGTCACTTTAGATTCCTCCAGACAAGGGGGAATTTCACCCATTTCAACTGAACCCCCTCCAAGTACTAAGGTCATTTCCTTTGATTGGAATAGGTTGGTAGAGCCTTGCCTTCCTTCTTGCATGCCTTTTCAAATCAGTGTGCAGGTTTGCGATACGATCATACATCGTACCATTGTTGACGAAGGCACTTCTGTTAGAATTATAGATTAAAATAATTGGAAAGATATGGTTTCTCCTCAACTTGTGTCGATTACCCATCATCCATTGGATTTTAATAGAATATCAAGTGAACCTTTAGGGATCCTTCCTCATCTTCCCATCACCTTAGGAGGGAAAATTGTCTGTATCGATGTTATAGTAGTCCAAGATCCCTTGGAATTTAATTTACTCCTCGAGAGGGACTATGTCTATGTTATGAAATCTATTATGTCCACACTCTTTCGCGCTATGCATTTCCCTCATAATTGAAACATTGTGACCATTGACCAACTTTCTTTCGTTAGTCCTAATCTTACTTCTGACCATCCGACTTCCCTGAATGTTCCTTATATGAAAGCGATATCCCTCCCGCCATAGGTTAATTATGTGATATCATGTCCCATGCCTTAAACTACTAATGAGAATGATTCTTTCAATGTATGTTTGACTTCTTTAGACTCAGATCCAATAGTTGACACAATGAACTCTTCAATGGGGGATTTGGAGCTTGATCTTTCCCCCATTAACCATATTGAGTCTCTTGACATAAATTCTTTCTAGATCATTGTTCTTCCGTCCGATGAATACCTATTTGAAGCCATGGTCAAAACAATATACATGAGCATAATTTGATTTCTTTGTCAAGCTGGTTAAAAAATGAAACAAATAACAATGAGCATAGTTCATTGTTTGTTCCAAGCTCGTCAAAAAATGAAACAGATCCCCCTCCAATTGAGTCGAGCCTTCCACTAGGTATAGTACATGAACCTTCATTTCCTCTGCTTGTGTCAGTTGATCCTCTTTCTTCCTCCCTCTTTGGTGAACCTATTCCTATTAGTATATGTAATGTCCCCATTTTGGGACATTATAACATTACAACATTTCAGAGTGTTATGCCTACCCGAGTAGCCAAGTAAGGGTGAAAGAGAGTTCGAGAGATATTGAGGGGTTTATTTGGGCCCGACTTGCATTGTTCATCATCAGGATCCATTCTGCACAACTTGGCTTTGGTTTTGTTGCATTCCAACGATTTCCGTAATTTTGAGTTATTATGGGTCATATCTTAATTAAATTCACTAAGAAGGTCATAATGGGCATATTACTTGGAAAAACCTCTTAGTGTGATAGCTCATCAGAATCGAGAAGAAGAGCACTACAAGATAAGATGGTGAGAAGTGACTTTCAGTGGCTGGAGAAGCCATAAGGATGGATAAATCAATTTTTAGAGGTAAAATGGTTAATTAATTAATTAATTAAGTGATTTAATCAAGGAATAATAAAATAAAGTAAAAGTCACTTGGAGGGAAGAAGTCAACAATGAATTAGGGTTTCAGCAGTGATTTAGGGTTTTGGAAGTCAACAATGAATTAGGGTTTTGGAAAGCTATAAAGGAAGGGTCAACGACCTAATTCATCATTATGCAGATTATGACTTGTCATTGAGGAGAAGAGGCACATCTCAGGAGAGATAGTTCAATGTATTCCAGGAGGAAGACACCAATTGGCTGATTTCGGCGTTGAAAGACACACCCTAGTCATTGGGAATATCATCCAAGTATTTCATCATTCTTCATTGATTCTGCAGTGCTCCCATATTCCGGGTATTATCTTTTAGTTGCTTATTTGTATTCCGGCTAAGATCCTTTTGTCTTTTGATCTAGCCGAGTGTTGTTATTTTTATTCAGCCACAGTTGCTTATTTGTATTCCGACTAATATCCTTTGTCTGTTGATCTAGTCGAGTATTGTCAGTTTATTCAGCCGCATTCGGCCATTTTGTAATCCACAGAGATATAATAATACAAAATTTGCAGTCCTTTGTCACATTTATTATTGTATGATCATTTATATGCTGTAAACCTTTGATCCTACACACACATTAGCAGCGTTTCCTAGACTAGCCAAGTCAGGAACATTACAGTGGTATCAGAGCTGGTTTTCCTTCCAGCCTAAGGGGAAAGTCAAATAAGGATCTAGATACATCATTACCAGCGAGTGGATTGACATGAGCACAGATGGAGCCTACACCCATTAGATGCAGGGAGCGTTGCTACAGTTGCAAAGTGCCTTGGAAGCCAAATCACAGAT
>ML777348.1:680631-706905 GCA_009831015.1 Picea engelmannii
ACAACACATGAGGATATCAGTGACATTCCTGATATGGTAGAGGAGCCTTGTGTGGGGATTGTACACAAGGAACATATGGATCTGCAGACCCATGAGGAGAGGTATGGCTTGGAGATAGTTGACCTTACACATACCTATCAGTATGAGGAGAGTGAATCACCACTCTTGGAGATTCCATTGATGTACCAGGTTGTGGAGACCAACAACTTGTTGGGACATGTACTCCCAGGATCGATCTACAGTGATGAGGATGCACTCCTTATTGGTCGGAATGACCATAGCACATGTCTGAACACATCTGTATGGGATCCAGGCGCATATGATATTAGTAGGGTGAGTGCATAGGAGGATACAACTGCCCATATAGGATATGGTGCGATTCAGATAGGGGTTGTAGTTGGTGATGGCGTGCAGTGGCATACAGGAGGACTTAGTAGCAGAGGGGACAGTGGGCAGTTTAGTGCCTTATATTTTGAGGAGTGTGTTGTTGGGGATTCCATTGTTGACACTAGTAGTGAGAGGCATGAGGTAGCACCTCAGTAGGATTGTGACCAAGAGTCACGAAACTTGGCAGGATAGTTGAGAGTCAGTGAGGGCATGATCATGGCAGCCACTAGATGCATTGATGATACACATGCATTGGTGGCAGGTTATTGTTGGAGGGCCTCAATGGCACAAGATAGTTTCGATGGGGGAATTGTCATTGATGAATTCCATACACTCAGGGAGAGAGTGATTGTGATGAGGTTCGACTACCAGCAGTTGTTGATGGATAGGGATTACCTATTGGAGGTTGGCGAGATGTATCATAGGGCATTGAGGGAGCAGGAGGTTGAGGTGGACCGAATCACTCATGAGTTGGTGAGAATACAGAGATTCTTGGAAGTCACACAGAAAACCCTTCAGGAATCAGAGTCCAGATTAGAGGAGCTCCTTGAGGAAACTAGACAAAAATCCACTACACCTATTTCAACAGAGAGTCAGATATATCCGTCAGCCACATTGCGAGAGGATGTTGGTGGTTTAGGAGTGGAGCACTAGTTTAGGGAGGAGCATGAGGAGTACCCAGGATCACTGATGAGTATAGAGAGATATGATCCAGAGATACATGAGGATATCCATAGGTCACAGGGACCACCCTTCATGAGGGGTGGTGAGACAGTTGGGCACACACGTACACATGGGGATTCCAGAGCTAGGGGTAGTTTTGAGGACACTTCCATTTATGTTCCAGGATTGGTTGACCTTCATGTAGAGGATGACCCCATAGGACACCTAGGATCCATGATGTTGCAGGTGTATACAAGAGATCACATGAATATGCAGGGGCATACAATGATGAGTGGTAGTTTACAGAGACATACAAAGGTGTACAATGGGATTTAGGGGGATGCACTAGATGGCAGGGAGGAGATGTACTCAGTAGAGCATGGAGATTCCTCTCCCTTGCAACAGTATACAGATCTGGGAGATCACCTTCACCATAGAAGCAGTTGCGTGAGTGATTATGGAAGGAGAATGATTGACCCACAGTTGGTAGAGATACCTACTGTTGTACCCGATGGTTGGTGTTCAGTGATGAGTACAGGTGATTATTTACCATGGGTGCCAATGGAAAATATTTTGGTTAAGAACTTTGGATTGACCAAAGCATATGCTACTTTCTAGTCCTACATTTGGTTGCAGATATTTATGATGGCCTTTCCTGATACTTTCATCATTGATAGCAACACAGGGGGAGCTAGACAGTGGTAGGGGGCATGGTGAGTTGGTAGGATGAGACCACCTAACATGAGTGTCTTAATTTCATACATCAAGATAGGGGTGGATCATCAGGCACAGACAGTTGAGGCCTTGGGCATGATGGAGAGTGTACTAGGCCATGGGACAAAGGATATCTCAGAGCTTGCTACATATTCAGACTCTCATTGGGATGAGGGTGGAGTGATTTCGACAGTTACTGGTAGGGCACATCAACAATTAGTGGGGATTGAAAGTGATGAACTTCCAAATTTGACATGGGATCCAGGAGTCCATTTGGTCAATAGTTTGTTTCATCTTATGAGGATCTAGGAGTGGAGGATCCAGGAGTGGAGGATCCAGAATGGATACTTTGATCAGACATTCATGATCAAAGTAGAGCAACATCAACATGATGGTCCCTGTCAGATACTAGCATGGGACCCTGGGATTACAGGGTTGGGAATTTCATTGACTGGTGGAGATGAGTGGACCTTTGCAGGGGGAAGTCCCCTTGATTTTCCATTGAGTTTCAGTATTGGGGAGAGCACATCACTAGTTGGTGATTCGTTGAGGTCTTGTAGTACCTCACTATGGTAGCAACATGTTCAATCGGCGGGGGCCGTGTTGGGTTTGGTATGGTCTGGTAGGACAGACTCATTTTGGTTTGAAACCATGTGTTATTTGCAGGAGACTCATGGTAGTGATATGTTACAGGATTATATCTCACGAGGCATTGCAGTTCATATTTTGATATGGGATCCGAGGATTGGAATGATTGGTAGTTCGGCGTTTGATGGAGTTGAGTTTAGAGTAGAGTGGTTGCTCGAGGAGTTGACTGAGATTCTTTGGCCATTGATCATTCTACTCATCAGGAGCATGTGGGTGTCATGCGTGGTGAGCACTTGGAGAGACCACATCTTGAGGGGATTCTACCTTGTGTCACACAGGTGGATATGGGACCCTGGTATCATATGTAGTTGGATTTAGTTATTGCTTGAGGACAAGCAATCTTCTGGCAAGGAGGATTGTAATGTACCCATTTTGGGACATTATAACATTACAACATTTCAGAGTGTTATTCCTACTTGAGTAGCCAGATAGGGGTGACAGAGAGTTTGGGAGATACTGAGGGGTTTATTTGGGCCCGTCTTGCATTGTTCATCATCAGGATCCATTTCGCACAGCTTAGCTTTGGTTTCGTTGCATTCCGATGATTTCCGTAATTTTGAGTTCTTATGGGTCATATCTTAATTAAATTCACTAAGAAGGTCATAATGGGCATATTACTTGGAGAAACCTCTTAGTGTGATAGCTCATCAGAATTGGGAAGAAGAGCACTACAGGATAAGATGGTGAGAAGTGACTTTCAGTGGCTGGAGAAGCCATAAGGATGGATAAATCACTTTTTAGAGGTAAAATGGTTAATTAATTAATTAATTAAGTGATTTAATCAAGGAATAATAAAATAAAGTAAAAGTCACTTGGAGGGAAGAAGTCAACAATGAATTAGGGTTTCAGCAATGATTTAGGGTTTTGGAAGTCAACAGTGAATTAGGGTTTTGGAAAGCTATAAAGGAAGGGTCAGCGACCTAATTCATCATTATGAAGATTATGACTTGTCATTGAGGAGAAGAGGCACATCTCAGGAGAGATAATTCAGTGTATTCCAGGAGGAAGACACCAGTTGGCTGATTTCGGTGTTGAAAGACACACCCTAGTCACTGGGAAGATCATCCAGGTCTTCCATCGTTCTTCATTGATTCCACAGTGCTCCCATATTCCGGGTATTATCTTTTAGTTGCTTATTTGTATTCCGGCTAAGATCCTTTTGTCTTTTGATCTAGCCGAGTGTTGTTATTTTTATTCAGCTGTAGTTGCTTATTTGTATTCCGGCTAAGATCCTTTGTTTGTTGATCTAGTCGAGTATTGTCAGTTTATTTAGCCACATTCGGCCATTTTGTAATCCACAAAGAGATCATAATACAAACTTGCAGTCCTTTGTCGCGTTTATTATTGTATGATCATTTATATGCTGTAAACCTTTGATCCTACACACACATTAGCAACATTTCCTAGACTAGCCAAGTCAGGAACATTACAGTATCCAGGAGTCTATTTGGGTGCAAATTAAGAGTTGGCAGACAAAATGAAGCTTGCGGGGCATGTCTCCAACCCTCGACATCGTGTTGGAGTTAATACACTAGATTTTGCCGATCATGCTAGGGGAAAAGTACCAACTTCTAGATATCATGTTGGGAAAAAACCCTCCAATGGGTATCACTTAATGTACCAACATTTGGACATCACGTTGGGAAGAAACTTGTCAATGGGTATCATTTTGAGTATAGTTCATTTTCGGTTTCAAGATCGTTAAAAAATGAAACAAACCCCAATCATAGTTAATTTTTGGTTTCAAGATTGTTAAAAAATGAAACCAACCTCGAGCACATTTTCATTCTCTGTTTCAATATCATTAAAAAATGAAGCATACACTTTGAGCATAGTTGATTCTTTATTTCAATCTCATTAAAAAATGAAGCAGAAATCTTATTGTTTGCTTAATGGTTGCACTTGCTACTTCTTCGCTATTGTTTTCCATCTCGCTTGATTATGGACATTGTAGTTATGATTGACGTTGCTGCCATTTTCCAGTTACCCTTTAGAGAGACACATTTATGTGAGTGGTCCTCGCTTTCCATGCTTACTTTATGCGCCCTATTGCAGTCATTGCTCAAGAGTAGTTCCTCCCATAGGAACTTAGTTGCATGCCACTCATTCTCTCTAGATGAGCTTAGTGTTTTTTATTTCTCGTTCTCATAAATACATGAGAATAAGTTACCAAGTATACTTTTATCACTTTTTCAGACTCGTAAAAACTATATGAAAAAGGAAATCTTTGGAGTCTCCTTTAAGTTCTTTTCAGACTCTCTAAACATGAAAAGATTATTGAGTGAGCTTGTTTCATTTCACACTTGTTAAAAGGATTTGAAAGGGCATATATTTGGTGTAAATTTTACCCCTTTTTGGACCGGATGGACTAATTATGAAAAAGGAATATTGTAGTTAACCTTGGCTAGAAGATTTCTCCCTTTTATTTTTTTATACTTTTTTCGGGCTCGAGGGACTAAATTTACGAAAAAGAACAACCCTAGATTCTTCTTAAAGTTATTTTCAGACTCTCTAAATGTGAAAAGACCTTCAAGTTTATCTTCTATGGGATTGTAAGATTATACATTGAAGGACTCATATGGGACCAAACCTCTCCTTCTTCAGGTTTGTTAAACATGTGACGAGGGACTCATCGAAGATGAGCTATTTCGAGCATCTGTTATCCTCCTCAAGCTCATTAAAAAAACAAAGAGGTACTTGTCGTTCATGGTGGGGTAAAATTTGAGGGAAGTGGGTCAGTTTTTTGGAAAGCATTATGGAAGCTATTTGTTGTCACCCTTGAAAATGGCACCTGTTTGCGTCTTGTCTTACAATTGGGTAATTTGCTTGTCTCTGAGTCATACCAATCCTATGAGTCATTATGCTCCTTCGACCCACCCAAAGAGTTCCCTAGTTATCGTCGCACTATGTTTTGGTCTATATATCATCGATTCAATGCTGCCAAGTCATTTGTCGTGCCTCACAATGTCCAAGAGAAGTTTCAGCCCAAATCAACCACTCTACAGTATTACCAACCTTCATCCTCGTGTCAATTTGTGCTCATTTGATCTATTATCTTACATCACTTTCCTGTGTCAGTTTCGTGTCGATGATGGGGGACACATGATGACCCTCCTTCGACGAGTTTGTTCCTGTCAACTTCAATACATTATCCGAGAATAAGACTTAGAAACCAGTTAGTACCTTGGAACCTACATGCCCCAATGACAGGTCTCCTCGCTTTCCATATTAGATTTACATTAGTGGGCTTTGATTGAATGATTCCATGAATTTTCAACTTTAGCTCATTTATTCACATTCGTTGGAATGTACTAGGGTACATTGGGATTCATTGTCATCATTGGTGATTTACATCACACTTGTTAACAATATACATCAATGATCAGAAATCAAGTTGTTTCTACCACGTTCGACATCAAGACATCTATTCACGTGGCTAGAATTGTACCATTTCGGGATCAGGACGAAGACCCTAGGAAACCCTTAAGCGCTCACCTCTATTACGTGCCTTCCTCAGGATGCAATGGAGATTATTTGAGTCTTTAGTAGATTCCAATATGGTCATCATGTTTGTGATCTCACTAATATGTATGCTATCACATAAATCCACTTTGTATTGGTCCGTGGCTATGTTTTTGTCATATCGTAGCTCCATTGTGTATTCTTTCGTGGCTACGACCTGATCACGTCATGGAGGTATGGATCCACATTGTATCTTTGGTGGCCATATCTTTAGTCAGTGCTTCCATGGATCCCCAACATATTGGTCGATGACCATGCTTTGAGTCATTTTATTCTGAGCGTGGGTATGCCTACCTCAGGAATGATACACATATATTATTTGAGGTTTGTTTGCAACTTCCATCTGACTCTCCTATTCCAACACCCTTACATACAAGTTTTTGTAATGTGTTTCAACCATCAAATTTTCTTTTGACCTCACACTTTAGGGGGCATATGTTACACATCTATTTGTCTCACTACCAAGTTTCACACTTAAGTAATGCAATTTAATCACCATGTGGAAATATTTGTCATGATCCCTAGACATGTTGAAGGAGAAATCTATCATTTGAAGGTCAAAATACTATCTTTCGCCTTAAGTTATTGGCCCTTTTTGAGTATCATCGCTCCCTTTCCCATATAAAGAGGAGGATGAACCCTTGTTATCACTCCTTGATTATCTTTAAGGGAGTGATACTATCACCCTGTGCTTAGTTCTAAGAGGGCGATGAATTGGTACAAACCATCATACCTTATTTTGAGAGGTTTTAGTTGTTTAGGGTTTGGTTCGAGCTACCCTTTATCCAAGGAAATGTCAATATTGTCTATTCAACCAATTCCACATTTGATCCTATCCCCTCCTCAAATTTTTCTATGGTTGTTATGCCTCAACTCCTATATAATGAAGGCCATTCTTAGGTGAAAGGGGAGGAAGAATTTTAGAGTATCATACTATTGGTCTTGTGACATTCAAAGGGTTGGAAATGAGAGCTTGGCAGAGCTATTACAACATCAACATCAAATTTGTAAGTGCTTCATTGATTTCCATATAATATAACTTGGCCTATTCCATTCATGCCTATGTTGTTTATTGTATGCATGTCTATTTTTTCTTAGTTCAATATAGAGAGATCTATTTTGCCTAACAATATATTGTGGAAGGAGGAATTATTGTTTTGCCTCTTGCAATGTTTCTCTTGTACTAAGAGCTTAGATGTTAATATCAAGGGATGGAGCAACGAGGACAACCAACTGAAAGGAGGTAGGTCATCTATCCCATTCTCTCATCTTCTCTTCTCATTCTGTTTGTAGGCATATAGAATAGATTTAAGGGTAAAGTAGGGAACCCTTTTTTAGATTTTGTCTTGGGTCAAAGGAGTCTTGATCCAAGGGGGTTTCACCTGTCCGCAGGGGAAACTTTTCCACAATACCCCTTTACCTAATTTGTGTAAGAACCTATGGAAGGCATAAGACCTAGGGATTGCGTTGTAATTTTGGCCCAAATCCTAGTGAAAATAGGAAAACAAAAATAAAAAAGAAATGAAATAGGAAAATAATAAAAATTAATTAAAATATCCTACTTGAAAATAAAAATTGATTAATAAAAATTAATAAAATTACCCCCACCCATGTGAAAATCAAAATTAATAAAAAATAAAATGATAAAATAATAAAATATTCCCCACCACCCATGTGAAATCATTAATTAATAAAATACAAAATAACAAAGGTTAAAATATCCCCCCGAATGAAATATAACCTAAGGTCTTCCCAAAATTAAGAATTTAAAATGTGGTAATTCAATCTTATGGATTACCATCGAAATTGTTAGATTTTACTACACCTCAGGTCTGGTCTATTGTTTCCACATTTATACATAATTAACCCAATTGAACTATAAACATAAACACACTGAGATGTGAAACTTCTTTTAGCACAACATAACATACAATAATATTAGAGATGAATCATCAATACACAAGAGACACGATATTTCTATTCTGTAACTTTATCCAATCCTCCAAATCTGTGGACCAAAACTAGTCCTCTCCAAGTTTCCAAATCGGAGGGTAGAACAAGTCCTCTCAAAATCACCAAAACTTAGGACAACATTGTCCTCCAATATACATACAAGAAACCAAACCTCAACAATATTATAGAAATCTTCTCTGCCCAAAAATCTGTTGCAGACCACCTGCATGACCCGCCGAGGTCACCTGATGTTAGCCTGTATGAACCTACCCTTGCCTAGAAGAGCTTGTATGGATGTACATGACTTTTCCTTCAACAACCTGCATACGTACGCAAATATTCCCACTCCAACCCACATACATGCGAAAAATTGTATGAACACTTCGTACAACTTGCTCCACTTCGTACAATATCTTCCTTATGAGGTTGTCTATCGCTCCCAAACATGAGATGTGCCTTTCCCTGCCAATAATAGAAAATAGAGAGTCCTCAAAATTAGGCCAGATTTTCTACCCTAGAAGAATTTCCCTTTCCTGAAATCACCAAGCCTCCTAACACAAGTGCAGACTCACTTATGCTAACTCCATTCTTCTACGATGATACAATGAGATGTCACAATGACCTCTCTCCTTTATATACAATCCTTGGGAATCACCATAGAATCCCCTCCTCAAGTCAACGTCAAATTAGGATTTCCTTGTCGGTGTGAATCCCCAAAACAATCCCACAAATCCCATCACCAAACCCATGAATCCCCCACTCAAATCCAAGGTGGTTTTCACCAAATCAAAAGGCTAATTCGGTGCTAACAAAGATTCCCACATGCTTGAAACCTTGTCCTCTTGTGGAAATACCTCCAGAAGCTACAAAATAAACACTCCCTTTTATCGAGGGAGATATCCCATCCACCATCAACTGGATGTACCTCTATTACTAGAAGCATCTCTCTCCCAAATCCAAGGTGGTCTACTTCCTCATCTATACTCCAATATTCCAAACTGGATACTCCCTCTGTCATTATGGAAAATGGGTCTGTGAAATATGTCATGTCTGGTAGGATGGCCACATCCTTGGTCACTAGAACACATCCAGTTCTCCAGTCTATCTAAATGGACACATCCTTAGTCACTAAAGAAAAAATTGTCTAACTGGCCGCATCCTCAGTGACTGTAGCACATCCTGCTAAAACACATGGATACTCCATACATGTCTTACATGTCCTAGAATCCTCATGTCTCTGAAGCTCCTGTCTGACCTCCTCTATCACAATAACATAACTTGTTGAAAAACATGGATCCTCCATGGATGTCTCATATTCCATAGAAGCCTCCTAACTCTGAATCTCCTATCTATCCTCCTCCACCCATGACACATGTCTGTCAGTCCTAGAAGATGTATCTCTCTCAACTGAACCTAAGGGGGAACTCCCTTTGGATGAACATATCTCCATTTGAGCCAACCGAATCTCCTTGAGATTAGGCTCACTCTACGATCACATTCTCCTCCTGAAACTCGACTCTCTCTGAGTCTGCACATCCACTAGGGCCATCTTCTCCCTGTCCACTATCCTCTGCACAATTCTATGAGGATGATCCTCCCTCCTAGATCCTGAGGGATGAATCCCTCTAAACTACGGCTCCCTATGATCTTGTACCAATGGTGGGGTCACTTTCCTCACCACTCATCTGTATCTCTTCTCCTACTAGTCACAACACTCATAGGATGGCCCCTCATCCTATATATGTTTCCCTCCCTAAATCCAAGAATCATTTCTAGTCTGAAGCTAGACCATCTGGGCACATGTAGTACATGTCCATGTCAAAACAATAGATGGTATCCCTTCCTCTCAATATTTGGGACTGAGAGGACACTCCTCCTGAGTTCTGGCACCCACAACACATTTGACACCCTCAGTATCTCTCCCGATTCCAATCAAAATGATATATTACCAAATCCTCGTACTGAATTCTTGGATCCCATACCAAGCTCCACACATAAGTCTGAGCCAGTCTTTGTGAGAGTGTCAAAAAAATCTCTAGCACCTTTCATATGGAAATATGCTCAGCTATCCACCAACCATCTATCCCGGATGGAGACAGTATCTAAAAGTCCAGATACCAACAAGATATCCCTATGGAACCTATCTACAACCTCATCAACCTCTATTGTTGATGCATGCTACCTCCTTCCTCTTCCCTTCGGGTGTGAACATTGTGAGGCATAATGAACAAAGTCATGGCACTCATAAAATTTGATCTTACTAAGATCCTTCTTACATCTCATCTTTGGAGATGCTTCTCTCTTGGGATATTCCCTTCTCCATGACATACCTCTTCTATCTAGAGAGCCCCTTATTCTCTTTCTAGTGCAGGATGCAAGTGTCTGATTCTCATCAGTGCTACTCTTCACCACACCATCCTTATCATCCCTAGATGCTAACTGGGTCTCCTCCTAGATACAATCAATCCATAATCTATCAAAGTCTAGTAACCTATATTGTGCAAATATCCCCTGGACAAATGGTTCCCAAGACTTGGGAAGACCTCTTAGTGCTACATTCACCAACTCAACATCATGCACTGTCTCACCAATAACTATGAGCTGATATCAGATATGAGTAATAATCATAAGATAACTAACAACTTCATCTTCACTGGTCATCTTGACAATCTGAAGTTGATGCTTCAAGTGAAACATCCTGCCAATATTCTTGTTTTGGTAAAGACCAAATAAAGCATCATAAATATTCTTGGCAGTTTCTTTCTCAACAATGTGAGGGATCAAGTGGTTCTTCACAGACTCCAGAAATACCCACCTGACCTTCACTTCCCTCTTCTTGTGAAATTCCAAATCTACTGGATCATTTGGGCTAGGAACCACATCCTCAACATGCTCCTTAAGTTCATTCTCCTCCAACATAAGGATAACACTCGCCTTCCAAGCCTAGAAGTTGGTTTCCCTTTCCAACCTATCCTCAATATTCAATGTATTCACCATATTGACCTGCCCACAATAAGAACAAGAACAAAAACAAGTACAACACTCTTCTAGTGGTGTAGCCAACAAAGTGTCTCAAGATGATCCCCTTCTCTTGAAATTCCAAGCTCTATTTCCATGTTAGATTTTACTGCACCTCAGGTTTGGTTTATTGTTTCCATAGTTATACACAATTAACCCTATTCAACTGTAAACATAAACACACTAATATACCTAACTTTATTTACCACAACAAAACATACAATAAGATCATAGATGAATCATCAATACACAAGAGACACAATATTTCTGTTTTGTAACTTTATCCAATTCTCCAAATATGAGGACCAAAACCAATCCTCTCCAAGTTTCCAAATCTGAGGACACAACTAGTTCTCTCAAATTCACCAAATATGAGGACAACCTTGTCCTCCAATATACGTACAAGAAACAAAACCTCAACAATATTTTGGAAATCTCCTCTTCCCACAAATATGTTGCAGACAACCTGTTCAACCTGCCAAGGTCACCTGATGTCATCATGTATGGACCTACCCCTTCCTAGAAGAGATTGTACGGATGTACACGACTGTTCCTTCAACAACCCGCATATGTACGCAAATGTTCCCACTACAACCCACGTACATGCGAAAAACTATACGGAAAATTTGTACAACTCGATCCACTTCATACAATATCTTCCTTGTGAGGTTGTCTCTCTCTCCCACATGCGAGTTGTGCCTTTCCATGCCAAGAACATAAAATAGAGAGTCCTCAACCTTAGGCCAATTTTTCCACCCTATCATACTTTCCCTTTGCTGAAATCACCAAGCCTCATAACACAAGTGCAGACTCACTTATGCTAACTCCATTCTTATATGATGATACAATGAGATGTCACAATGACCTCTCTCCTTTATATACAATCCTTGGGGGTCACCATAGAATCCCCTCCTCAAGTCAACATCAAATTAGGATTTCCTTGTGGGTGTGAAGCCCCAACAAAAGACCACAAATCCCATCACCAAACCCATGAAGTTGTTGGGTTGTTATATTCTTTGCAGTGAAATTGGAGTCGAGGTGAATCAACTGACTGTCAAAGTCGAGGTAGATTGACAACATCGACAACAAGTCGAATTCGAGATGGATCGAAAATAGGTCGAAGTCGAGGTAGATCAACAACAAGTCGAAGGTCGAGGGATTCGACCGTGTAAATTCGAAGTCGAAGATATCAACGACAAGTCAACCGAAAAGAGGTCAAAGTGTGAGCATGAGACGACCGACTAGAGATCAAATGAAGGCCAACTGATAAACCCAACTTGGAGTCGACTGTAACAAAATCCCGAGATTTGCGGGATTTGTAGCCAATGATATGCATGGATTTGTAACTGTTTTTGGGCACTGATATTTAGGGTTTTCCTTGTTTTAAATCCTAAAAAGAGGAGTGTTGTAAGGCCATAAAGGCTAATGGAAAATATGCTATTGCATGTGTAAATCATAGGTTGATGGTCATGCATATGTAAGATGAATTGGATACAAGGTTGTTCTTTCCTGTGAAAGAGGGTATGATGTCGATTGTGTCTTAGGTGTGGACCAAGGTTAGCAATGTAACCTTTTATTCTGAATGAATAAGACAACAAGAGAGAAGAACACTCAAAGGAACGATGGTTTTCCCGATTAAGAGTTTCCCGGTTAAAATCTTGGTGTACTGTGTGATTACTTGTGTCATTTGCTTTCTTGACTAAATTCTTCTTCTCTTCTACTAGGATTAGTGTGGAAGTTCCCTGCATTTCTTGACATCTGGTATCAGAGATTAGTTCTTCCCTGAAAAGTGAGTTATCAGAGTGGTTTAGTGCTTTGGCGAGTATATCAGATCTTGATATGCAAATATATAATCTGAGAACTAAACCCTAGGTACAATAAGAGTCGTAAGTCATAATTTGTTTTAAAAATCATGGTAAAGAATGGCGAGCAGTTCCAGAATAGAGATAGAAAGATTCAATGGGAATAATTTTGAGCTTTGGAAGCTTAAAATGGAAGATCTTCTTGTAGATCGAGAAAAATGGACAACGGTCTGTCCAGGTACCCAACCAATATGCATGTCGACGAAAGAATGGGAGAAACTTAAAAGAAGAGAAAGAAGTACGATTCGAATTTGTCTTATAGACTCAGTGTTGTTGAATGTCTCAGGTGAATATTTGGCCAATAAATTGTGGGACAAGCTGGGAATCTTATACCAGTCAAAATCTATGGTAAATAAGTTGTTTCTCAGAAATAAACTGTATCTTCTAAGGATGAGTGATGGAAGTTCGGTGACTGAGCATTTAAATGCGTTTAATACCTTGTTAAGCCAATTATCATATGTGGATATAAATATCACTGATAAGGAGAAGTGTATCGACCTATTATGTTCTTTGCCAGACTCCTGGGATATCTTAGTCATGGATATTGGGAGTAATAAAACCACACTAGCACTAAAGGAGGTGGTTTCTTCTCTATTGTTGGAAGAAATGAGAAGAAAGAAAATGGAAGGTCGACCAAAGATTCTCTAGTAGTGAGAGGTCGACTGATAGACATAGATAAAGGTAGATTATTCGGTATAAATTCTAAGTCGAAGGGTAGATTTATATCCCCAGTTCAGTCGACGCGAAGATGCTGGAAATGCGGTAAAGTTGGAAATTATAAAAAGGACTGTAAGTCAAAGGAAACATAAGTCAATGCTGTATCCGACGAGAAACAATCAACTGAGAAAAAGACGACCTTAGACAAGGGAGGTGATGTGTACCTGTCGTTGACCAGTACACAGTCAGATCAAGATGTTTGGTTGATCAACTCAAGATAATCCTATCATATGACACCACATAAAGAATGGTTATGTGAATATGAATGATATGATGGGGGTGATGTGTTCTTGGGGGATGACTCGACAACTAGAATTGTCGGACATGGAAGAGTCCAAATGACATTGCATAATGGGAGGAAAATAACCCTTCCAGGAGTGCTACACATTCAAGGTTTTGAAAGAAACCTAGTATCTRTCAACAGAATGAGTGATGTAGGTGTGCATACTCTATTTCAGAAGGATTCATGCAAGATGGTTAKAGGTGTGATGGTCTTAAAGAAAATAGTTTAGATTGGTACCCTGTACAAGTTGTTAGGGAATGTTGACTTGAATGGATGCAACAACATCATTGCTCCTCAAATAAACTCGAATGCGACTCGACTCGACTCAAGCTAAGTTGATTCAAATTGATTCGAAGAGACATGATGAAGTCAACCCAACCATTATATGGCACAAGAGGATGTGACACATTGGAGAAAAAGGACTTYGATCTATGCAAAAAAAAGGTATGGTCGAAGGTTTTCCTGAATGTGGTTTAGAAGTCATCTTTTGTGAACATTTCATATATGGGAAACAAAGTCGGGTGAGGTTCCCATCTTGAGCGACAAGAGTAAATGGGATTCTAGAACTGGTGCATARTGATGTGTTTGGCCTGGTTATAGTTCCTTCACTTGGTGGATCCATGTATTATGTCTCCTTCATAGATGATTTTTCCAGGAAGACATGGATATATTTCCTGAGGAAGAAATCATAGTTTTTCGAGAGATTTAAGGAATTTAAAGCTCTTGTGGAAAACCAGACAGAGAAGAGAATTAAAGTGCTGAGAACTGACAATGGTGGTGAATTATGTGGAAAGGAGTTTGATATTTTATGTAAGCAGTGTGGTATAGCATCAAAAAATACCACACCATATACCCCAAAACAAAATTAAGTTGTTGAGAGAATGAAAAAAATGTTGATGGATAAGGAAAGGAGCATGCTCAATGGTGCTGGGCACACACAAGAATTCTGGGTGGAGGCAGTCAAGACTGCAAGATATTTAGTCAATATCGGTGCTAGTCGACACGACTCTAAATGAGGTATGGTCAGGAAAGAAGCCTTCAGTGGCACATATCAAAGTATTTGGTTATGATGCATTTGTGCATTTTCCCAAGGAAAAGAGGAGCATGATGGACAAGAATGAAGTCAAATGTATTTTCATCGGATATAAAGAAGGGATGAAAGGATATAAGCTCCGGGATCCTGCATCAAGGAGAATAGTGTATAATAGATATGTGGTCTTCATAGAAGTTGGAGGTAATTCTGAGCCTGAAGAAGTTGTTTAGACTGAGAATAATCCTGATACTGTGCAGTTTGAACTAAGGAATGAAGAAGATGATTCAGATGAGTTGACTGAATCTGAGGAAGAAGTGGAACAATTGACTCTGGTGATAAGTAGTTCAGGAAGAGAAAGGAAACCAATCAAAAGGTATAGTCCTCCAAACTTCCATTCCACATTCGTGTTAACTACCATCGACAATGAGCCCAAGTCGTTCGGTGAGGCAATCAACTTAACAGAGGGTAAACTCTAGAAGGACGCCATGGTCGAAGAGATGGAATCCTTGTACAAGAATGAGACTTTGGATTTAGTCAAGATACCTAGTGGAAGCAATCCCATTGATAGCAAGTGGGTGTTTAAGAAGAAGATGAATGCGACAGGACAAGTCGAGAAGTTCAAAGCTCGACTAGTAGCGAAAGGATATTCCCAAGTCGAGGTAGTCGACTTCGGTGAGATTTTTTCCCCTGTTGAAAAACTAAATTTTATTAGAGTACTAATGTCTCTGGCTGCAACATTCGATCTAGAGATAGAACAAATGGATGTGAAGAAAATTTTCGTACATGGGGACCTGGAAGAAGAAATCTACATGAATCAACCTGAAGGATTTGGAGTAAAGGGAAAGAAAGAGTTGGTGTGAAAACCCAAAAGATCCCTTTATGGTCTAAAGCAATCACCAAGGATGTGGTACCAGAAGTTTGACACATACATCCTTAGTTTTGGATTTGTGAGAAGCAAAGCTGATCATTGCATATATTCCAAGGAAGGTGGTGGGCGTTTCATGTATGTAGATTTGTATGTTGATGACATTTTGTTGGTTAGAAACAACATGGATGCAATAAAGGAGGTGAAGAAGAAGCTATCCTCCAAGTTCAACATGAAGGATATTGGTGCAACTAAATTCATTATGGGAATGGAGATTAGGAGAGATCGAACCACTAGAAATCTCTGGCTGAATTAGACGAAGTATATTGAAACAATTCTGAAATGATTCAACATGAAGGATTGGAAACTGGTAAAGGTGCCAATTTATGTGGGAGAAAGGCTTACTGTTGAATAGTATCCAAACACATAGGAAGAAACAAAGGACACGACACGTGTTCCCTATGCGAGTGTAGTTGGTAGTCTAATGTATGCGATGGTATGCACTCGACCAAAAATTTCCCATGCAGTGGGAGTGTTGAGAAGGTACATTTTAACACCTGGAAAGGAACACTATACAACTATCAAGAGAGTATTAAGGTATTTGTGTGGAACGAAGGACTATGATATATGCTACCAAGGAAAACCTGGAGTCGACAATGGTAAATTAGATGTACATGGCTTTGTCGATGTCGGCTGGGCTGGAGATCTGGATCGACAGAGGTTGACCAATGGATATGTCTTCAATATGTTCGATGGAGCAATAAGTTGGATGAGTAAGTGACAAGTGGTTGTAGCCTTGTCGATAAAAAAAGATGAATACATGGTGAACACTCATGGAAGCAAAGAAGTGGTATGGTTTCAAAGGTTGTGTTTAGGAATCAGGTTTGCGAAAATAGATATGAAGGTAAGTTGCGATAGTCAAAGCACAATATTTCTGGCAATTAACCCTGCTTATCATTCAAAGACTAAGAACATTGATGTAGAATAACATTTCATAAGAGACATGGTGGAAAGTAACAAGGTGCTACTAGAGATGGTAAACACGTTGGAAAACATAGCAGACTCGTTGACGAAGTCTATGAGTGTTGTGAAGTTCTCTTGGTGAAGAGAGGCAATGGGAATTGATGCCTTTGGTTTGTGAACGAAAGTTCAAGAATCTCATGTTTCAACAAAGAAGATAACAAGTGGGAGAATGTTGGGTTTTTATATTCTTTGCAGTGAAAGTCGAGTCAAGGTGAATTGACTGACAGTCGAAGTCGAGGTAGATCGACAAAAAGTTGAAGTTGAGGTGGATTGACATCAGGTCGAAGTTGAGGTAGATTGACAGTAAGTCGAAGGTCGAGGGAGTCAACCGAGAAAATTAGAAGTCGAAGATATAAACGGTAAGTCAACCGGAAATAAGTCTAAGTGCAGGCGTGAGATGACTGACTAGAGACCGAATGAAGGTTGACTGGTAAAATTGACTTGGAGTTGACTGTAACAGAATACCTAGATTTGTAGCCAATGATATGCATGGATCTATAACCATTTTTTGGTGTCAATATTTAGGGTTTTTCCTGTTGTAAAACATATAAATAAGAGTTTTGTAAGGCAATAAAGGCTAATGCAAAATATTCTATTGTATGTGTAAATCGTAGGTTGCTGGTCATGCATATGTAAGCTGAATTGGCTACAGGGTTGTTGTTTCCTGTGCAAGACGGTATGATGTCGATTGTGTCTTAAGTGTGGACCAAGGTTAGACATTTAACCTTTTATTCTAATTGAATAATAAAACAAGAGAGTAGAATGCTCAAAGGAATGTTGGTTTTCTCGGTTAAGGGTTTCCAAGGTAAAATCTCAGTGTATTGTGTGATTTCTTGTGTCATTTTCTTTCTTGACTAAATTCTTCTTCTCTTATGCTAGGATTAGTGTGGAAGTTCCTTGCATTTGTTGATAGAATCCCACACTCAAATCTAAGAGGGTTTTAACAAAATAGAAAAGCTAATATGGTTCCAACTAATATTCCCACATGCCTGACACCTTGGACTCTTGTGGAAATACCTCTTGAAGCGAAAAAATCAACAGGAATCTGATGGTTAGAGGTCAAATTAAGGAGTGAACTCAAAACTTTGATGGATATAACATTCTGATATATTACCTCATTCTGATGAATTCTGGATCCAATGGGTAATAAAATTAATGTAATATAATAATACTCCTCCCAATGGCTCATCATGGTCCCTAGGTCAGAAGGTGAAGGTAAGTCATGGTTATACACTCCGATGGATCCATGCTCTTCGATAACACACTCCTCCGATGGAATAATACTTCGATAGCTTACCATTGGAGTCCGATGGTTGGAGGTTAAGCTTAAGTAGTGGTAGGTGAGCTCATATGAGCTCCTTCTAATGGAACACAATGCACCATGTTCCCATGGATATGGTTCCAAAGAAAAATATTAAAAGTAACCCAAATCCTAAGTCCTTTGGAAATATTAATATGATATTATGCCGTCATTCAAAGGTATTCGAGAGGAGGGGATTCCAAGAAGATAGGAGGTATGTCTTAATGGTAATTCTCAATGGAATTTACCATGAAGTGAAGATGAAGACCAATGGGAAGAATCCTGGAAAGAAGTCCCATGAAATATTACATTGAATTGTAATGAGTGAGGGAAAAAATGATGAAAAATGTAAATTAAATAAGAAAAATAAAATGAAAATATACAACCTATGACTTGGGGGATAAATGGGAAAACAAAAATTAAATTAAAATGGAAAATAAATAAAAGATAAAAAATAAACGAATATATGTACATAAAAACCAAAAGGTCAAATTGTTTATAATTTTACGAGGTATGGAAAAAGAATAAGAATGTACATATTATACATTAGGGTTTAGTAAAAACACACCATGTAACAAATAGTTTACTCATGTAAAATTAATTTGACCCATGTAAAAACATTTCTAAATTAAACTTGATTTTTCCCATGTAAAAAATAAATATCAAGGGTAACTACGGGGAAAACCATGGGGAATAAAAACCATGGGAAATTACCATGTGCAATCAAAACCATATGGTTTTGAAAAGGCAAGGGAAAACTACAAATGAAAATAAATAAATACAAAAATAATAAATAAAAGTAAAAATAAATAAATAAAATTAAAAATAAAATAAAAATATACAAATTATGTACAAAAATAAAAATAAAAATAGAAATTAGGAAAATGAGGCCAAGTTACACATGAGTTAGGGTTCCACACCTGTCAGAGTTCCGCACATAGGGGCCAAAAATAGGATCAAGGTATAGCATGTAGATCTCGAGTAACTTGATGTCAAGTCGGGTATGATATGTCATTTGAAGACTACGATTGTTCAAATTAAGCTGCTACAAATGTAAATCTACCAGGGGGAAATACGACACATCATGCGACATATTTACGTCACAAATAATGAATCATATGATAAAAGGAGATCAACGCCAATGAAGCGCATGATACATGTGAATCTAGTGAAGCTGAACATCTCAAAGGGTAGACCTAATAAGATTTAAAGGAGAGATAATATGACCAGATCATGGAATAGGCTCCCACATTAGGCCAAAATGCATGAAATTGATTATGACAAATATCCAACAGGCATTGGGCGACGACACGACAAGGTCCTACATCCATGAATCTCATTAGGACTTTGGCTTGGGTTTTTTGAGAGAGGGATGGCCAAAAGAGGAACCCAATAGAGATCAATCCTAAGAGACTCAAGGACAGGCCTACGAGAAAGGTGGATCCAATATCCTTCAGAACTTCAGACCTCTAGGAAAAAGTAAGCAAAGGTGAATCCACTTCTTGATGAGAGAGCTCATTAAAGATCAAGGTTTCGACCTCATCAACCCAATGATGATAAAAATAAATATGACTAAGGTTTGGAAAAGATAAGCCTTAGTTCATAATGCTTACTGTTGGCTTCAAATAACAAACAAGATCCACATAGAGAGAAGTCTAGGCAAGAGGAAAAATATCAAGGGATTCCCCACATGCATCTCAAGGTTGGAGGAGTCATGTAAATAAAGTGACCCCGCGAGCTTTCTCTTGCAACCACAGAGAATATGAGATCAATTATGCGATTAATAATACACTTGCCAATATACCATAAACATAACATTCTCTTCCTTAAACAAATTTATTAATTAGTGTTGGGTTTGTCCGAAGATAATCATCCATGATCCTGAAAATTGCATGTTCGAAGTCTCAAACTCAAAGGGTGGATTGGTGATCTTGCGATTCAAGCTAAGATTTTGGAGATGAAGAGTATGATCAACATACGAGAGCATAAATATGAAGACATTAAGTACATCATCCAAGAAATAGGATGCATAATTTAATTTATCCATTTCGAAAATACTAAAAAATAAAATCATTCAAGACAATCATCAACCAAGATCAAAACCCTAAATCCATCAAGGTAGATAAATAATCAACATTAGGCTCAAGTAGTAAAAGATTAAGCATTTACAGTTAAAATTTTAGTAGGGGAGCTCCTTTCCTTTCGCTTGTAAAAGCAAAAGTAAAAGGGGGGTTGTTGTGGCCTCAATAAATGGCGACACACTAAAAGAACCAATTATCTTTGTTGGTAGAATTCAAGGGTCTTTAGTTCATATCTAAATTTTAAATATAATCTCAATAAACTGTAGAAAATTTTCCAATAATCATGGGTAGCACAATAACACCAAATTTCTAAAATATATAACCCAATATTTCTAGTACTTGTAATCTAACACACCCTTTTCAAAGAGCCAATTAGCGAGGTAAATTATTTTACTGGCTTGACACTTCTGATTGGATTTGGTTTAACCATGGGTTTTCACTTTTTATAGAAATCAAACATATACATAAGTGTGTTCCTCATCCCTCTTTTCCTGGTATTGCTTCACTACCAGTGACCATCCATAGCCCCGATGAAGTTGCCTTGGTACCATACAAGCATAGCCCTACTTCCAACAAGCATCCATAGCCCTGAAAAGTTTACTTGTACTTCCCACACTATTAATAATGCTTTCAACTTCATTTTTATTTCAAAACATGCTCACCCTTTTATATTTATATAGATATGCATATGCAAATGAGGTGTGAAGGAAACAAGGTGATACATGAGTTGCTTTGATTTTCTGAGTATATGTTATGCATTTTAGTTTAACCCATAGGTTCCCCCAAACACCATCATAGTATTGACCATCTTATTAATATTAAGTGGATGGAGCTCAAAGAAAAAAGTAATTAGATACTTTCCTATACTTATGGATTATCATGGTATGCTCAATAGGCACACAGTTCCACCACAACTGTCAATCCATACACACAACTAATAAATTCATGAATGTTCATTCAGATAGATCATCCCATGCATCTCATAACTTGTAAAACAAATCGTCAGTATGTGACTAGAATTGGACCAACCCCTCACTCAAATTTAAAGAGTTATCTTCAAGGAAGACTAAGAAGTCAAATCAGCGTATGGAACATACCAACATTCAAATTAAAATATAGAAGCAATATGTACAACCAGAAAGCAAGTGCTAAAACTAAAGCTAAAACATGAAAAATAAAACTAAACTAAGAGAAGCCAAAAACCGAAAATGTCAGTTATCATAATAAAATGAAACCGACTGAAAAATAAGAAAATAACCCAACAATAAGGAATAAATATGGGGAAAAAATAGAGTATGAATGATATGCATAAATGTATCATTATTTCAGCTCTAATAATTGTGACAAGGGAGAAATATTTATTAAATAAAATTTAACACAAGCTAATACCATGAAGAAAAAATTTTAGGACCAAAAATTAGCAAGACTACAATGAGTTGTGATCAAGAAAATCGATATCCAACCAAGATTTTTTTCCAATAGATTTGAGATTTTCTAGTGACAAAAACTCATATTGTTGAAATTCCCAAAATAATGGATAGACTGAGGAATTCATCTTTTTGAGCTTATGGCCATGGATAGGATCTTAGTGAAATAAAATTTTGAAGATGTCAGATTTTCAATCTCACAATTTTTCTTTGATATTTTTCATCAAGATATTCATTTCCATTTTTATTATCGATCCATATTAGCCAATGATTGCATCATTCACCCCTGATGGTATACGAATTTGATCCCACTACCATGGTTTCCAAACTAAGTAACTACACTAAACTAAGAGAAAAATAAAAAAACACACTCTGTCAATCATTACAAGAAGAATTAATCTTGAAATATAGGGTAATCCTAGCAACATGGGCCATATCATGAGCATCATCAACAAAAGTGTTTTCAATGAAATCTTAGAAAGTAAGCCTAGGGAAATAATTGGTCAAGAAATTATAACCATTCAACATCAAGCCCAATAAAAATATTCTCAAGGTAAAGATATGAAATGAAGAACAAGCAAGATTACGAGAATTGATAATCTAGTGGAAAAATTCTCAACACGATCCTCTAATCCAATTGCTATTTAGTGAGACAAGAAAAATCTTCTTGGAACCTAGAAAAATGGGTTAATGGAGAAGTTTAGTCAAAACAAATTTTCAAATATTCAATTACATGAAGCATTCCACAAACCCATAAGCTTTGAACATTTCTTGACATGAGCAAGTCCTTTGCACATGAAAAAAATGAATTTTTTAACATCATAAATTACATGGAATATCTTTCACCAAAGTATCATTTTCTCTTTGTCACAAAATATAACCATTAATCCTGAATATTCAAATGATTCAATATGATGAGGAAAAGAGGGGATATTACAGTTATGGAGGTCTTAAAAAATAATCATGAAAATGATTCCAAATATCAACTAGATAAGAAACCAACATGGGAGTACATGAATGAGACTATATTTATGATCAATTGTTGAGTTGGTGACAATATTGGTTGATTAATTAAAAATGTTGCAAAGGAATCTGAGAAAAAAAGTGTAGATTAACACTTCCCTAAATTGCTTTCATTTCAAGAGAAAAATCCCAAGTAACTGGTTGCACAAGCCATTTCCCAACCTGCATAACAAAAGAGAATGGCATGATCGACTAATAGACAGTTTGGTAATAAATCTTCCTCTAAATGACTCACTTATTGAAATGAAATTAGACTTAAAATGAAAAATAAAGACCAAGATTAAAACTAATCCTAAGAAACTCATGCTAAGCTACTACAGACTTAAACTATATTGGCTATCATAAAACTTATGTAAATGAATAAAGCCACTGCAGTCATTTAAGTGTTTGTATTTTGTTCATTCAGTCAAATATCACAACTTTCTTCCTGAGAGATAAGCACCACGTGATTTCACACAATATTCTCTTCGACATGAAACTTAGTGTCATTGATTGTTGTGAGAATTGTATCCCTTAACATAATGTCTTGTTCCTGCAATAAGAATAAATCAATTTAAACAAATGGAACCATAAAACTTTAATTCCATATATCTTCTAAAGATACATGTCCATCACCAATCTTTTCTCACGCTTACAAGATAAATAAAAATCTGATAAAAATAATCACTATCCTTGCAAGCTAAGGTTTGTATTTCCTCTGGTCATTAATGATAATAATTTGAAAAATTTGTATGATTATATTCAACCTCATTAGAGACAAGAAGAAATCACAATGAAAATGGGAGTCATTGAGAAAATTTGGAAAGGTTTAAGTAATCTCAGGTCATAGCCTAGATGGATCGACTCCCGCATCATAAATGAAAGATATAATTCGAAATCAAAATTGAATGAAGCGAGTAAGATCTGATTTCTAATAGGCAATAAGTTGATATTTTTCATGATGGGAAAATCCATGAAATTGATATCATAAAATTCCCAAGAGTGTTCCAATGAGATAAAATTTGCATTTCACTTCCTTGAGCTTACATATCACATAGATTATGAGAGAATGAAAAGTCGATGATTATGGAATTGATCTCTCTAGTAGATAGGTTTTTCATGCAAAATAATTAGGCATATAATTTGAAAAAAAAATTCAACAAAATCATGAGCAAGAAAGATAAAATAAAAGATATTCCAATCATGACCCAAACATGCTTATCTTTCCAAGTTATGAATAAACTGAGTTTTGGTTCAAGGAGTACTGAGGAGTGTGTATCCCAATAGATGATGAATTATAGCCACAAGAATATTCACCTCTTGAAAAATTATTACCATGGCTAAGATCAGAACATATGTTCAAACCTCGAAATATAC
Organism: Picea engelmannii; assembly: GCA_009831015.1. Lineage (NCBI taxonomy): Eukaryota > Viridiplantae > Streptophyta > Pinopsida > Pinales > Pinaceae > Picea > Picea engelmannii. Next base: position 704,507 of record ML777348.1, read on the forward strand.
AATCTTAGAAGTTGCATTGAGATTTATCACTGAGGTATTTACAACCCCCAAGCATTTGAATGATTTCAACATTGAGATAAGTAGGTAGTATTAAGCCATGAAAAAAATCAGATTACTCAATCATGTAGCCAGAAGGAGTGTCTTAAAATCAACAAATCCAAAGGATAGAAAGATACTTTGCGAGAAAATATCAGGTCTGGAATCCTCATGATTGATAGGACCAGGATTAAATTTTCAATCATCCACTAAATTGGTGAACAAAATGATTGATTCCCAATAAATTTTCTGGAGATATCAATATAAATATTAAATAACCGTGTTGTCCAAACTATTAAAGTATGCTCCCAAGCAATCTGAAAAATATCCCTTATTGTTGTGTATAAGAGGAAAAGTGAATTAAGCAAGCTGCAATATTAGTAACCAAACTCATCCTTGAAATATTGACTGAATAGAGCATAAGATATGTGCAACCAAAAGCCAAAAAATTAAACTAAAGGTGCTGAAAGAAAATAACTCAAAATAAAAATCAACCATGCTCATTATGCTAAGAAAAATCTATCCAGAAAATCGTGTTGGTTGAAATTGACCAAAGAAAATAGTCAATGGTTAAGCAACCATTTGGATAACTCCAAACCTAAAAAATAATTATCTAAGGAAATTACAAGGAATTGAAGTAGCTTGAATTTCAGATGGGCAGAAATTAACACTCAAAATTTTAATTAATTGTGTATGGGACATCAAAGATCACAATCCTAAAGAAATTCATCAAGCAAAATCTTGAAATTAGAATCATGTATATATAAAGATGGAATCATTTTCACCAAAGAGGGACTGAATAACATTCTTTATTAAAAAGATTCCAATTGTAAGATGACACAATGCTTGAAAAAGAATCAATATGGTGAAATGCATAGAATCAAAGATCTCAAAATTCGGGAGATACAATATTTTGAGAATGAGATAAAAGAAATTATTCCCACATCGAAATCATTTTTGACCCAAAAATCCATTGAAAAAAAAAAATCAGCATGCAATCCTTCTATTTCTTTCCACCTCTGCTGTAAAATCCATTTATTGTTCAACCAATAGTAATAAAAAGAAAATGAGACATGGAAACTAATTAAAAACTAGAAAGAAAAGATAATACTATGCAAAGAAAAGACACTAGTCTATTGTACCCTACTCCTATCCTACATTACAATGGCTGGAAAATAATGAACTAAGTGAATTCATAATGCCAATGTAGCCAACCATTTAATTCCAATCCTGCAAACACATTCTCATCATAAAATATTAGTAGGAGAACTTGGAATAAAATTAGTCTAAAAGTAAGAAAAATTAAAACATGAAAAAATCTGTCCACCATATTAAAAGTTTTATAGTGATAATTCATGGGAAATTTATTTGCCTAAAACATCTCCAACTGTTAGGCCCTAAATAGTGGCTCATTACCCCTTATTTGGGGCATATTATATTAGCAATGTTGTTTTATTTATGTCAGCTTTAGTCCATTAGTTGTAATTATACCTCCTAGTCTCCTATATATACCAAGGAGAAATTTTCATTTTGAATCATCTTGTAATTGTACATTTATGTGGGCACAAGGAGGTTTCCCCCTCGAAGAGGCTTATTATCTGAATTTATCTCTTTTTCAAGGCGCTGAGTAATTATTCTGAGGTTTTTCTTTGCTATATTGATATTTGGTTTTTAACATATGGTTTCAGAGCTCAAGGTCCTGGGGTTTCGCTACTACATCTGAGACACCTTGAAATTTTCACTATAACTTTTTTTCTACAACATTTCAGAAGGAATGACTTGGAGAATATTTAGTAGATGGATCAAGGTACGTTGGGTTAAAATTTCAGCTACTGAGGCCTTATACTTTCGGAGATACAACCTGTGAAATATAGGGTTCTGGAATCATCCTGAATTGAGCCATTGCGGAATTTTAGCTATAATTTGTTTTCTGTAACGTTTCAGACCCTAAAATCCAGAGGCTATTCATAGAAATTAGTAAGGTATCTATGTTAAAATGTTTAGCTTCTGGGTCATCTTAAATTTGTATATACACCCTGTGGAAGATAGGGTATCTAACTAGTCTTATTGACTAGTCTCAAGAAGGTGTTCCAGGTAAAAAAATCATAACTTCTTTTTAGAATATCCAGATTGAGTGAGACTAGTTTCATTGGATAGTGGACAGTCTGCAATATTTCTGGTATGCATTTCAGAATTTTATATCAATCATTTTGTGTGGGGCATGCTATACAAGTGAGATCTCCTGGAAAGGACAAAAATCAACAAGTTGTGGGGAAGTTACCATAAATTCCACTTGGCACATCCAATTTTGATCAGACCCATGGCATTGCAGAGAAGAAATATCAGAGAAATACAAAAAAAAA
>ML777348.1:714115-737225 GCA_009831015.1 Picea engelmannii
GATTCTAGTAGATGAGATACATTTACATGGAAAAATGATTCACTATGGTACAAAGATTGCTTATATTTATGTAATAAATCCCAACTCAAACAAAAGGTACTATTGGAATTTCACACCTCTCCAGTTTCCCCCTCGAAGAGGCTTATTATCTGAATTTCTCTCTTTTTCAAGGCATTGAGTACTTATTCTGAGGTTTTTCTATGCTATATTGATATTTGGTTCTTAACACCAACCATGTTTCAATTCTATCATAAAATGTACCATGACTAACATAGAATTTATGGATGGAGTCTACGGGAAAGTATCATACCGAATGAGAACCATGCGTAAAATGTGTATGAAGTGTACTTGGTGAGAGAATATTTGTGATACTATACTTGTTAATCCATGAAGACAAGACAAAATAATGAGGTCCTGGCATAACCATCAGTGTAGACCGAAGCGCCTCATTGTCTTGGCAAGCCTCCATGGGCTCATACTTCAAGTAACCATCAACCTGAGGTAAATTAGTGAAATCAAATGATATACATGGACTAGCATCCACCATGGTATGAGAGATATATTCAAGACAATGGTGGAAGGAACTAACATCAACAATATCAACTAAAGGGCTAGTTGAACAAGAAGATTCTCTATTGATAAAAAATGAAAATGAAAAAGAAGAATACATCGTTTGATATACATATGCTACACCATTTCTTTCACCCCATGAAAAAGGTTGATAAGGCATAGTTGTACTAAGTTAATGGGAATATGTATTATCCTCTCTATCTTCCATATGCACATTACCACCATCAAGTACTTCAAAATGGATCGACCCCATTGAGTTTATTTGAATAGGACAATGGGTGGCTTCCTGAAATATCAAACCATTAAAGAGATCATGGTACAAAAAATAATAAGTAGAAGAATTAAGAGAATGAAAATCCTCTATTGAACAAGCAACATTTTCAAAAAGTGACTCTTTGAATGGTAGTTCCTACTCCTTAAGAACATTGGTGACTGTCTTTGAATAGGTAGGCTCCACACTAGGAATGGTTTCACAATCAACATGTTCTTCCTCAACATGGTTTTCCTCTTTCAAGAAAAAAGTGGATTGGTGTGATAAAAGAGGTATGTCATGTATGTTAATTTCTTCTCCTTGATTGAAAATATTAGCGTTGTTATTTTTCTTCTGCACAATATGAGAATCTGAAATATCTTTCAAAACATGCTCATAGTTAGAACAAAGGAGAAAATCAAAAGAATTCTTAGAACAAGAAGGTTCAATAAATGAACCACAAACAATAGGAAAACATTCTTGATATAACTTAGTTAAACTAGGAGAATTTATAATAGCAGAACTATCCAAATCAACATAAATTAATTCCACTTTATCCATTGGTGAGAAAGGCATCATGATATGAGTGCCCAATTTTTCTTTATTAGTAGATTGATCAACATTCATGTCTTTCTCCATAACTTCCTCCTCGATTTCTTGTGATGGAAAATATGAGATAGGATAATGAGAACCTGACATAACCATCGATGTGACCTTAAATGTACCATTATTAGCAGAACAACCCTCCTCTTGGTCAACTACAGAAAAAAATGAACTCGAATTTACAACACAAGGGGTCAATTTTTCATCACAAGGAAAGAAATGGGGGATGGAGTGGTGGGAGGATACATATGTTTCTTTCAAAAAATAATTCTCTCTCTAATATATATCTCCTATAGTAAATAAAGATCATACATATGGACTCCAACTAAATCCTTAACGTTTTCAACATTTTCATGTGAATCCAAATCAACATGTAAGGGTACATTAAGACATGTTTTAGAATCTTCATCCACTAGCTGATATGTTTCATTAGTAAGAGAAATTAAATGGAGAATCAAATAATCGACATAGTACCTATCATCCAAAGGAAATCTATAGTATATATGCATAAATCTAATAAGAAAATCTTCAAGGGATTCATCTTTTTTCTTCCTAAGCTTTGATATCTATGTACTTAAATAATCATAATCATAATTATCAAAAGCATGCCAAAATTGACGCATTAACAGCTCCCATGTGTGAATAGAGGCAACCGACAAAGTCTCACACTAACTCTAGATCTGGTCTGCGAAAGTGAGAGTGAACATCCTGCAAATGACACTTTCATTAGTAATATTATGAGAAACACAAAATTTCCAAAACTGAAAAAGCATGGTCAGATGTAGAGATTTCACCCTCGCCATCAAATTTGAATTGAGACAAGAGACAAAAAATATTTATAGGAGTTTTAAGAGGTATAATACTAGAACAAAATCTCGGCCATAAAGGGATATGGGATGGAGACATTAATAAATAAATAAAAATTAACAAGAATGACTCCACAGTCTCAGCTTGTCATTTGACCATATTTCTAGCACCATTTACATTGACGGGTCCAAATGGTCTGTCAAGGAGGTAAGGGAGATTTCCTGATGGTAGGTCCCAATTATACCTACTCCTGTTTGGTGTAGCGTTTTCGACTAGTATGTGGGCCTGGTTGGCACTAAGAATTAAAAGAAGAAAAAGAGGAAAGACAATGAAGGTCCCCCAAAGAGTTCTAATTAATTCTAAACCTACATCTAAAAACTACCAAACTATGATGCAGGAGTATCGATAGCAGGGTTATGGGTAAGCCAAAAATAATGATATAGGGGAATAAAAGGTACATGTATGTAGATTCATGATGGAATAATGATTGATGAATCATGTACAAGAAAGCGTTTCCTAGAGAATCGATGGATACAACGACTGAAAACCCATGTATTCCAGTGGATGGCTAGTATTTTATAAGGAATTCAACAATGTTATTTTCTTGCAGGTACAAGATGAAAGAATACCAAAGAAAATAAAACTTGAAAGGACGATAAAGGAAAAGATGGAAAAGATACCAGTTTAATGAAGAATGCTCATTTAAGGGACATGAAGGAATAATTTCTACTTGTAATGATTAATAATATGATTATTGTAATGTGGTAGACTTATTCTAGAAAATCTACGTAGGAATAAGAGATAGATATAATTCAATGAATATAAGGATGAAGATCGTTGAGAAAATCATGGAGAGATTGTGGAGAGATAATAGGAGATAGTTAGTGAGATATTGTTGGAAATAATTGAATTAATTTCCAAATTATGATGTATTTGTTATGGTCACCTCACATTATATAAAGGGATCATTTATACTCTAGGGAAACATTGGGGAATGATTATTTAATAAAATTTCCCCTTTGGGGGCTTGGATCACACATATCCTCTGTGTCCCTTACTTTGCATAGTGTGTATAGTGTGGTTGAATTCTGTTGCACCAAGATGTTATCAAACTAACTACAACTACTTCTAACCTATCTTGTGTAGGAGAAAAACTAATACATGAATACACAGTTGGCTCATGAAGATAGCCAAAAGAAGGACAAAGATGAAGAGAAACATTCATATGCAATTCTCATGAAATGTGATGAAGAGAACAAATTATTGGAAGAGTTACTGAGAAAATCTGAGATAGATGGAAGAATTACAACCAATGATGGGAAATGTTCACACGTACCTAATCTAAGAAGACAAAGATGATTTTTTTTGTCAAATTAATTATATGTTTGCAGGTACAGAAGGAGATGATGAACATGAAGTTGTAATTAGGGAGATAACATATAAAATATTTCCTAGAGATGAAATTAAACCTCAAAGACAACATTCATAGTTGATGTTGGAAAATTTTGAGGAAGATATGAGGTTCTTAGAGGAATGGCCGATAAAGAACACAAGTGATGAACATTGCATGGATTTTTCAAATCCAATTCAAGTTTATTTTACTGATTTAGGTAAGGAATGAAATTTCGTAAAAGAAAGGTTAATAGATCCAAAGGTGCATATTCAACATACAAAATTAGAACTGGAAGAAGAGAGAGTTGTCTTGAAAGACATCAAGGTGGATGAAGCTGAAAGGCATGATCAACAGATTGTAGAGCAAGTGTGTGAACCATAATTGAATAAGAGTTTTATAACTCTTATGCAAAAGGACATGCAACAACAAATGAAGGATGATAGTAGCAAGTTTCAACCACAGACAAAGGTAGATAATGAAATTGACAAGATGTGGATGTTCATGAAAGGGATGTCCAAGAGAGGATACAAAAAGAAGATAAGGACAACCGACAATGATATACAACTGATTGAAAGGATTTTCATCAATAAAGAAAGTGGAAAAAAATAACATAAAATTTGGAAGCCTGGAGAATTGAAGGAAACAATAGTAGTTGACAACAACATAAACGGATGAATGAATAGTTCCAACATAAGGTTTGGGATCCTGGAGGATTCAATCATTGAATAAACATGACCAAGAGGTCATGAAATTTTTCTACTTTGGGAGTCTGATGCAGGAGCATTTTCGCTAAAAAAAACTGTATTATTGATCAGCCCAAGGAGGGGTCTTGGCATTTGATAAGTAATCTTAATTCCTTAATGAATTATTGTAGTTATTCAAGTTTCCAAGTAGTTCTAGAAGTATACAATATAGGAATGAGTTGTTTGGATTATGTCATTTAATGAGTCTGTCTTGTTAGGAAGAATTTGAGGGATAGGAAATATCTAGAGATCTTACGGATAGTTGGAGTGATTTTAGGATTAGTTAGCAAGTTTCTTGGATCTACACAAATTCTATTTTATTTACTAAATTATATTCATTTCAAGCCTACGGGAAATTAGAGGAGGCATATGAAGACATAAATCGAGTGGTAGGAAGAAAGAGGCCATGGCAGAGTACACCCATATTGTGTATCAGGCCATGAAATTCTATGTATTTGAATTTAATTATTGAAATCATATTAAAAGGATTCTATGTTTGTGATACATCTTTGTCTATGGATTGATCATGAAATTGACTGACTCTGTTGAGTGTAATGGTGAATTGATTGAGCACAATTGTATAATATGGAAATTGCATGTAATTCCATAAATGAATATGAGTGCAGGGGTTGATGATTGGGTAATTTCCAACAGTTAGTGACTACATGAATAGGTGATTCCTTTGAAAATGGTTTAATCCTATTGAGTAAATCGAACTGTGGATTTGATGTCAAAGGTTGCGTCGATGACATTAATTCCAAATTAAGTTCTCTGCATGGTGTTCAACCAACTGTTTGGAACTGTAATTCGATGTGAGGAGAATCAAATTCTCTAGCAAATGATCATGAAGGCTATTTAGAGGAAACATACTAGAAGCTCAAGAAATTAAGACTCTATGTAAGGATCCATTTGAAGATCTGAAGCAAGGCAAGAGGGTTTGGATCAATTGGTATTTTATTTTTATCAGTTTATGAATAATTTAAGTTTTGGGAATTCTATTTAAAGGAGTTGCCAATGGGATATGATTCTATAAGAATTGAGATCCACATTTGAATACCAAGATGTGGTCAAATGCGTGGTAAGAAATTTCCATCTATTTTCCAATAAATCAAAACGTTGATTGAAGAAAGGAGAGTGATTAAACATTTGGGACGTTGAGCTACTCTACTGGATGAGATCAATGGTATAGTCCAACAAAACCTATTGGGAAAATATCCATGTGGATATCCAGAAGAGTGTGGTTATAACTCAAAGAAATGGTGAAAACCATTGTCAATCTATATTGCAAGACAATACAGGGCTCATGCTCAGAGTTTGTGAAGAAACTCACGGATTTGAAAGAACATCATTAAGCGATTAAAGGAAATCGCTCCAGTAAGGACGTTGTTTTGGAAAGATTGTGTATTTTATCTTCAATTGCATTGGAAATGGCACTACGGTGACAGAGATGTTGTGTCTATGGTTAGAAAAACAAATATTTTGTTTTCCTCATTCAATCTGAAACATAATTGCTTGTATTGAAAGCATGGAATAGATAGTGAATACACCTAGCCTGGAATAATTGTGGATGGTGAAAATTTTTAAGTGTTGGTATAAAAATATGTAGTATGGTTTGTTGGTAATGCACATAGTATACGATAAATATAATATGTGAATTGTGCCCAACTCATGATAGGAACAAAAAAAATTGTATACTCACATTTATATTAGGTTATAGAATGCATAAGTGAATTATATGCAGAGTGATAGGATGAGGATGTATATTTATAATATGTAAGTGTAGGAACATAGAAGAACTTGAGAATCTAAACATAAGTGGTTTTCTGTTCATAGTTATAGGAATTTGACTTTCTTGTAGCTAACAACGAGGAATAAGTTTTGGTTAAGTGGAGATTGTTGGTAGCATAAACAACCTACCAAATTTTATCTTGCATCACTTACCTCATTCTAATGAAGTCTGGTTCTGATGGGTGATAAAATTAATGTAATATAATAATACTCCTACCGATGGCTCATCGGGATCCCTAGGTCGGAAGGTGAAGGTAAGTCATGGTTATACACTCCTATGGATCCATGATCTTCGATAACATAGTTCTTTGATGGTCTAATATTAGAGTCTAATAGTCATAGGTCAAGCTTAAGGAGTGGTAGGTGAGCTCTGATGGGCTCATTTCGATGGAATAGAACACACCACATTCTGATGGATATGGTTCCAAATAAAAAAATTAAAAGAATCCCAAAGCCTAACTCCTTTGGAAATATTAATATGAAATTATACGATCTTTCCAAGGTATTTGGGAGGAGGGTATTCCAAGAAGATAGGAGGTGTGTCTTAATGGTATTTCCCAATGGAATTTACCATGAAGTGAAGATGAAGATCAATGGGAAGAATCATGGAAAGAAGTCCCATGAAATGTTACGTTGAATTTTAATGAGTGAGGGGGAAAATGATGAAAAAGATAAATTAAATAAGAAAAATAAAATGAAAATATACAACCTAGGACTTAGGGGATAAATGGGAAAAATAAAAATTAAATTAAAATGGAAAATAAATAAAAGATAAGAAATAAATGAATATATATACATAAAAACCAAAAAGTCAAATTGTTTCTAATTTTAAAGGGTATGGAAAAAGAATGAGAATGTACATATTATACATTAGGGTTTATGAAAAACAGGCCATGTAACTAATAGTTTACTCATGTAAAATTAATTTGACCCATGTAAAAACATTTCTAATGTAAACTTGATTTTTCCCATGTAAAACATAATATCAAGGGTAACTTTGGGGAAAACCATGGGAAATTACCATGTGCATTCAAAACCACATGGTTTTACAAAACCAAGGTCAAAACACAAATGAAAATAAATAAATACAAAAATAATAAATAAAAATAAAAAGAAATAAATAAACAAATTTAAAAATAAAATAAAAATATACAAATCATGTACAAAAATAGAAATAAAAATTAGGAAAACGAGGCCAAGTTATACACGAGTTAGGGTTCCATGCCACTTGGGGCTCCACACCCTTCAGGGTTCTGCACCTTGGGGCCAAAAATAGGAACAAAGTATACCATGTAGATTTCAAGTAACTGGGTGTCAAGTCGAGTACGATATGTCGTTTGAAGACTACAATCATTCAAATTCATATGTGAAAAATGGAAAGTGACCAAGGGAAAAGATGGCACATCATGAGACATATTAATGTCACCAATAGCGAATCATATGATAAAAGGAGATCGAATCCAACTAAGTGCACGATACATGTCAATCCAATCAAGTTGAACATATCAGAGGGAAGACCTGATAAGATTTCAAGGAGAGGGAATACGATCAAATCAAGGAATAGGCTCCCACATCAGACCATAATGCATGAAACCGATTACAAAAAATAATGAGTAAGCATAGGGAGATGACATTGTTATCACTGAAATTTCGTCCGCAAATGGTTACAAAAATTCAACATCGTCAAACAGTTATGAGGTCACCCATGGACCAAAATTACCACAAAAAAATTTCCAAAGGGTCAAAAAATATACAACCAGTGACAAAATTAAAGTGCTCTAGGACTACATAGGGCGCACGTGCACATGCGCAAAACAGAAATGCAGGAAAAGCGCACATGCGCCCGATGCGCGACTGTGGTCGCTAAAAGCCATTCACATCTGAGAATGGTGCATTTATGAGAGTGGTCGGCCTCCCACCCACTTCTGGTTCAGCTTCCAATTTGATTTGACACTCAAATTTGGACTGGATCTGACTGGGTGGCTGGTCAAAGATCTAAAAATGCCCTAATTAGCCTCTTTCCACACTACAAGCTAGTTGCACAATACCTCAAAGAGGTGCTATAAAAAGGCCATGGGTGCACTTCATTTTTTAAGGAATTTAATAGCAAAGTTATGCTGCTACTATTCTCTTGAGGAATCCTCTATTCTCATCAAGAGTATACTAGCACCATTACATTGGGCAATCCATCTCACCCCTTGAGTGGATTAGCAAAGAATTCTTTCACATTTTCATTCAAAGTTGTAAGAAGAGCTTATTTGTGGGGGTCCAAGAGCCCTCCCTTGGAGGAAGAAGGGACTCATAGTCCTCTTTCTTCTTGGTGTTTTCTTTCACTGATATAAACCTTACCATTGGTGACATGGGTCTTATTGTTTCTTTTGTYCTTATGTCCCTATGCTCATTAGTTTAGTTGTTATTTTATTTCTTAGTTTAWTTCTTAGTTGTTCTTTTATATTTCTTTCTCTAACCCTTTTCCTTATAGCTGTCCTACTTAGCAAACCCAACTAAGCTTCCAAGCACCTCTATTTTTCTCATMTAGGTGGCAAAAGAGGCGCAATAGATTGGCGACTCCACTGGGGAAAGGTATCAATTTCCTACCCCATTTGGGTTTTTATAGCTCTTCTTTTGGTTTATTTAATCTGCAGGTGCATTAACCGACCCAAGCCGACCTGCAAAACATCTAATTCCAAGTTAAATTGGGAGAATTCCATCCGAAATTTTCTTTCACGACCGTGTGTTAGTTGTGCGTGGGTTTTTTGGCCCAAAGACATGCACCTAAGTCACAGTTCTGTTCTGCACACCTACGCCCAAAAGCTCATCTCGGTCTGCACACAGGCACTTAGTGTGCCTCTGTCTACACTGAGACCCGCACACCTGTGCAGAAAACCACACATTGTAAGGTTTTTTGAGATTTGGGGAAGGCCCTTAGACTTCTTAAAAGTGATTTCATGCATGTTGTAATCTGCACCACACTTAGTTCCCTCTTCATATAAAGGGATTAGTCAAAACACATAGGCACTTAGGGGGTTTAAAATCATTATTTCCTCTTTTGCTTTCATTTTCACCACATGGATGACTTGCTTTGACTAAAAGTATAAGTTGGAATCATTTCTAATCACATAAAACTTGCATTGGGACTAGAAGTTGGATAACAATCGCTTAGTATGCTCTTCTCTCGTGCTTCCAAGCGACCTTGAAAATCAGAAAAAGATTGTAGGACAATTTCATCTCCCTTAAAAAGACTAAAACCTTTAGGAGAGGACAACAACCCCTCTTGGGACTGCTCTTAGTTTATTTTTCAAACACATCTTAAGATTGTAACGGGCCCATACATGCCCACATGCTACAAAGATAGGATAGTGTTGAAATTTACTTTCTTAGGTTAAATCACTAGGGAAGTTTAAAGGTTTTGTAATGGGCCCATACATGCCCACATGATCACAATCTAGGATAGTTTCAAATATTTTCTTAGATTAAATCACAATAGGGAGTTAAAGAAATAGTAAAGGACCCACATGTCCACATGCTAGTTTCCTAGGGACTTTTGAATTATGCAAGGTTGTACCAAAGGCACTTAGTTAATTAGGTAATCAACACTTGTAAGGACCAAGCGAATTCCACATGCAGCAAGGTGGCACCTAATTCATTAAAACATTGGCACACTTTCACTCATTCACACACAAAAGTCACGTATCACTCACATAGTTTTCTTCTCGAAACGTGGAGGTCAAAGTAATTTTCCTCCAAAGGGATTCCAAAACACCCCACCCCTTTTCTTGATGAAACTATCCACTCCCATTTAATTTCAACGAGGTTGGTTCACACCCTCAACCTCTCAAACAAACACATCTAAAAGTTTTCTAAAAAAATCACTAAGTTTTCCTCCACAGGAGGTACCAAAAGAATTTTTTTAGTCTAGGTAGGATTTCGGGGATAGGCATCCAAATAACTCCCCGTTATTTGGTTCTCACATTGTCAAAAAAATAGAAGTTGTCAAATAGGGAATTGAAAATCCTCCAAGTCAAGTGTTCCTAACACCATAAGGTAGGGAGATACCCGTGAATGGTTGAAGGATGAGGTCCATTTGTTCTGTGCGTCCCCCCTTGAGGCACCCACCTCTTGGATGGGATCTAGCCCGTGACCCATTTCTTAGGCCGAAAATCTAAATGCCGCACTTTGACCGAGGTACTTAGTGACCAAATTTTAGGAAATATACCCAGGTGGCAATTGTGGGCTGCAATTGCACCTTGATCGGATTTTGTGTGGATATTAGGAAATATCGCCAGCTCTTTCAGGATATGCCCCCTTTACCCCTCATTATAACTGATTATTTCATCCTTCACTAGTTTCTCTTCCGGTGACTTCAGACCCCACTGTTGAGTACTATTGGAAGGTCCATTGCTATTTGAGAGGAAGGACGTTACATCTTTTAGGACACGAGCATTTGTTTTCTTTAATTCCCCATGCAGACAAAACCCACTTATCCACATATATGCTTCTTTTTCAAAACACTTTATGTATGATGCGCTTCTGATTACATTTTGATTTAGATATATATATTGTGTAAAGTTCAAAATTTGCAACAAAGGCTCTTGTTTATTTTCTCTCATCACATTTTGCACACATCCACTCAGTTAGTCGGACATCATAGGGGACCCACAAAACCCCCATCATTCCAGATGCTTACTAAACCTCCCTCCTATTTTAGGGGGCGTTCCTGGTATTGCCAAATCATCGACACCACCTTCACACACTCTTGTGAGTGCCACTATATTAGGATCAACCTTGCTTGGGTCCACTTCCCAAGTCCCTCCGTCCACTCGCTCTCCTCTACATGGAAGTAGAGGGCCAACTTCCTCTCAAGGGGGAAGTACCAACCCACCTAGCCCCCCTCAAGGGTCAGGTTCACAACACACTCACACCATGGCTGGAGCTAATCCTCCCCCCACACTACAGATTCCATATTTGGCCTCTCTTAACATATCAGATTTAAGAAAACTCACAAATGATCCTATATTGCATGACCCCACATGGCCTGCAATGCCTACCAAACTACCTTCAGACATCCCCAAATTTGAAGGAAAGGCAGGAGATGACCCTGCCAACCATGTCATAACTTTCCACCTATGGTGCTCTTCCAACAACATTATGGATGATTCCATCAGACTACGATTATTTCAACGTACACTCACTGGCCCATCTGCCAAATGGTATGTAGACGAAAAATCAGGGTCCCATGCGACTTTCGAGTCCTTGGCCAAAGCATTTTTGACCTTCTTCCAATTACCAATCCGCCATGACAATGGTCTTGAACTACTCTCTAATTTCAAACAAACCTCAGCCACACATATTTCTGATCACATTCACGAGTGGCGTAGACGATGTAGTTTGTGCAAAGCTGAAACCACCAAAAAACAATGTCTTGACTGGTTTCTCAGATCACTTGTCTCTCTTCTAGGTAAAGATGTAGCTTCCACCTTCAATCTGAAGAGGAAGCCATCAGTAAGGCTCAACAATACGAACTCATCTATTCACAATTAGGGTGCTTATACACAGTACTTCCTGATCTCCCAAAACCCATGCCATTCGGTCAAGACAAACCCGGGATGTCTCACTCAACAAACAGATTGATTGGTAATACCACACACCACAGTCCTCAACCCCAACCACCACCAATGTATGGCACACCTCAATATCCACCGGAATATGGGGGAACTTCTTATTACCCCCCACCCCCTTATCAAGAGCCATACCCTGTTGCTATTCCTCCACCCATCAGTGGACCACCGCTGACACCCCCACTACACCCACCTATCCAAACAAGTTCTGGTACCCCCTCTACCTCAGCTTATACTCTAAGTACTAGCGAAAGCGCCACACCTTCCTACGTACCTTACATATCACAACTCCCATAGAATCTATAATTTCCATTCCCTGGTCATCCACAACCCATGGCACCCCCACACCCTCATGCTGGGGTGAATTTTGTTCAACCCTCTCCCGTTCAGCAATATCAAAATTTCGAACAACTGAATACGGAAAATCCGACCCATCCGTCGAATAACGCCAAAAATAAAGGAAGAAATAGGAACAATAACAACCCAGGTCAAGGCGGGAATCAACCCCAACAAAACCAACCTACTGGGGGCAACCAAAATCAAGGGAATCAGAACCCCCAGGGGGGAAATAACAACAGGCGTCAAGGGAGAAATAATAATAATATTAAAACCACCTTCCCTTGTGCCCTTTGCGGTGAGTTCATTCATTATACTCATCATTGCCCCCAAATCTTTGATTTTAAATGGCTGAAAGACTCAGGCAATCTACCACATCCTCCAACACCACCTGCCCCTTAGCAGGCCCCACAACAATACATGCAACAACCCCCCCAAACCGTACTACAAAATCCCATTCTGCACCAGGGTGTGATAAACACCCAACAAGACACACAACCTACCCCACCACAGTTGGGACAATACCTCAATCCAAACAATCCTGTTGATCGTACCATCCTCCTCACCAGTGAGGAAGAAATCCTTCTGCAAACACGTAATCGTCAATATCATGCACCCTCTGAGTCTCCTCCGACTTCCCCAAAAACAATCCCAACACCGATGGGACCGCCGTTGGTAATTCCACGCCCTAACGCCGAAACACCACTTCGCATCCCTTGCATCCCATTGCGCAGGAATGTCCACAACCCCCAGGCTAGGGCAACTCATAATTACATTTTGGTTGATGACTTAGCACAATCCCTGACTACCATGTCAGTCTTAGAGGTCCTTCAAACTTGTCCCACTCAGCGGAAATCATTACTTTCCGCCTTGGGGGTAGTCGACCCCACGGACACTCAACTCATCACATTTGATCTCGACAGCGGAGAACCTCACCTTCCCGCTCTAATCGCTTTTCAAATCCTAGTAAAAATTCAGAACATTACAGTTCATCGGTGCATCCACATGCATTATGTCCAAATCGGTATGGCAGAAACTTGGTTCCCTCGAACTCATACCATCTACCATTACCTTACGAGCTTATGACGGATGACCATCGTCTCCTGAAGGGCTCTTCCAAAATGTCCCCGTAGAACTTGGGGGAAAGACCATTCTCATCGACATTGAAGTTATCGATGCCCCACTCGATTTTAATATCCTGTTCGGTCATAGCTACATGTACGCTATGAAGGCAATCGCCTCTTCCGTCTTTCAAACGATGATGTTCCCCCATAAAGGGAATATCATTACCATTGACCAAGTCTCACATTACGAGCCTAACCCTTCTGCCAACATCAATAACATTCTCCCTCTCATCCACACGAGTCATGACGCATACCCACTCATCGAAATGGGTCCCAGAATTTTCAAAGACCCATCATTGTTAGGAACTTACCATGGTGCACCACTTCTCCTTCATCCTTCCAATCAAGTATGCGTCGTATCATCCAATGGAACTGACATAGAGGACACCCTTCCTCCTAGGGAGGCTTCTATCATATCTGACGTCCCACTAGTCGCAGAGCTCCTCCCTCACAAGCCTCCTACGAACTCATTGACTCCACCAGTCCATGATTTCACCTCTCCCCAAGGCCATATTCCAGTTTGGGAGACAGTTCCCCAAGCCATTACTCAAATCCCCTTCTTTTACGCTCCACTAGGCGTACAAGCTTTCCAAGTAGCCGCAATGCTTACCCTCCCTAATATGGTGTTAGCAATTCTAGTTTGGTATTTACATCCACCAGAGATGGTCCCTCAACCATCCCTTCCCATCCAAACAGAAGGAATCCCAATGATGATTCCCATACTCAGTCCCACCATACCCTCTACACCCCCACTCACTACCCTCCCTGCCACAACTGGGGGCAGGCGAAAGAAGAAGGAGCCCACAACTCCACTTCCCCAACGTGTCCAACCGCCTTGCACACTATGTGAGAAAGATGGACACCAAACCAACAACTTCCCATTTCTACCCGAGTTACGAAACTTAATTCCACTCAATAAAACACCATCAACGCTCGCCATTGTAGCAAGTACTGTAGCTACCGCCCCTCACTCAAGCAGTAAAGGGCTGCAAACCAAATTCGCTTGCGCTATATGTTCAGAATATGGCCATTATACACACCATTTCCCAGCACTGCCACGCTTCTGACAGACATTAGCCGCAATACGCCAAAGCTTCCAGAACGAACCCAATCCAGCTACATTATCCCTACCCAAAATCACTAACATCCATTATGTCACGACTTCAGTCAATGAACGTATGATATTCCCTTGCTCTCTATGTGAATCCTTATATCATTTTACATACCAATGTCCTATGATCATTGAATACAGACAACACCAATTGACCCTGATTCAAACCCCTACATAATCGATGGTTGACCTAACCTCGTCACTAGAGATTCTTCATATCATTTCTCCTGAACCCGAGGCACTCCCAATGCCTCCATGGTTCTTGGATGACTTATTTGAGGATTCACCCCTTAACCCCTCCAATTCTCCCATTCATTTCCCTACGAAAATTTTACATCCAACTACCACTAGTACTCCTTAGTACTTCGATATTTGGTTTATGTCAAGCGAATCATCGCAATCTCATTGCGTCATTCCCCCTGCTTCTTCATCACCAGGGGAAATCCACACGGCGATAGTCACCGATATCACTCTTTAAGACCCCTTGTATTCCCGCCAATTCTACTGTGACGAGGACATACTCGAAGAGTTAAACACCCCCGACTACCCATGGGATGCGCTACACCACAGAGTGCTCTTCTTTCCACAGGAAGCCTCCACACCTCCTAACCAACACCCCATATATGCGATCGAAACCAAGGATTTTATCCCATCAGGGCATATCGACTGGTTCAACAACCCCATTCCTGCCCCTGATGATTTTGAAGAAGGCAACATGGCCAACATTTCCCCGACCATCAAAATCGATATTTCCATCAAAAATGGAGTCATCGAGGAAATCACCATTGGCGCCGCTTGCACTCCTCAAGAAATCACTGCCTATAAAGCCCTCTTCCAAGAATATCAGGATATTTTTACCTGGTCATATACAAATATGCATGGCCTTGATCCCTCTATCGTCGAACATTGCATCGACACCTGGCCTGACATTACACTAGTTCATAAAAAACAACGACCGCTACACCCATCCAATGCAGCGACCATCAAAGCTGAGATTGACAAATTACACATGGCTGGGCTCATCTACCCCATCGCCTATACATCATGGGTTTCTAACCTTGTACCCGTTAACAAAAAACAGGGCACTATCCGCGTCTGCACAAAATTTCGTGATCTCAATCACGCATGTCCCAAAGACAACTTTCCAATGCCTTTCATTGATCAAATCATCGATGACTGCGCTGGCCATGAGGCTCTATCCTTCATGGACAGTTTCTCTGGTTATAATCAAATTCAAATCCATCCAGCTGATCAATACAAAACCGCATTCACTACCCCTTGGGGTACTTTTGCATATCATGTCATGCCTTTTGGCTTAAAGAATGCTGGCACAACTTTCCAATGGGCTATGACATACATTTTTCATGATCTGGCTCATATCATCCTTGCATACTTGGACGACCTCACAGGTCGATCCAAGAAACACACCCAACATCTTGATGATTTATGGATCATCTTTCAATGGTGTCATCAGTACAACATCCGATTGAACCCCCTCAAGTGCGTGTTCTGCATCACTGCGGGGCACCTCCTCGGATTCATCATTTCCCAAAGCAGTATTACCATGGACCCCCTCAAAGTATAAGCCATCACAAAAATTCCACCTCCCCGAAATTTACGTCAAGTCCAGAGCCTACAAGGAAAATATAACTTTCTATGATAATTTGTCTTAGACTACGCCACCCGAGCACACGGTTTCCTTCGCTTACTACACCATGACATCCCATTTCACTGGGATGAACATGCCCAAAAAGAATTTGACGATATTAAAGCGGCGCTGTCTAATGCCCCTTTAATTAGTTCACCCGACTATAATTGCGACTATATCCTCTACATAACAGCATCAACTGTCTCAGTAGCAAGATTTCTCGTTCAAATTGGTGATGACGATCGTGAGAATGTCATTTACTACGTTAGTAAAAGACTCTCAGGGCCACCCTTGAAGTATAAACATGAAGAGAAACTAGCCCTTGCAGTCGTCCTCGTAGTCCAAAAACTGTGCCATTACATTCTGCTTCGCACGACTAAGGTCGTAGCAGATTCCAACCCTATGCAATACTTGCTCAACCGTCGGCAAATTAATGGCAAATTTTCCCGATGGATCATTATCATTCAGGAGTACGATCTTGAATTTTCAACACCCAAGAGCAAGAAAGCTCTCATACTCGCCGAACTTGTCACGAACTTTCCCTCTGATACTACCAGTGCCCCTGTCAATACCGACTTCCCCGACGAACATCTCTTTTACATCACTTCGGATGATCCTTGGTACGACGACCTCCTCATCTACCTCCGAACCCAAAAGTTCGGTAACCACGTCTCATGAGATGATCATCGTCATATTCTCTACCAGGCCCCCCGCTATCTCCTCATTGGAGATATCTTATATCGGCGAGGGGTTGACACCATACTTCATCGATGCTTGACTATTGACGAGGCCGATAGAGTCTTGAATGACTGCCATAGCAGCGCATGTGGGGGCCATCTTTCGGGAATGTCCACTACTCAGAAAATCATCCGAGCCGGTTATTTTTGGCCTACATTGTTTCACGATTGCATCCATGCCATGAAGCGATGTGAGAAATGTCAGCTTTACGCCAACACAGCATGAGCACCACATGCTCTTCTTCACCCAGTCATTACCGCCGACCCCTTATATAAATGGGGCATCGACTTCATGACTTGTAATCCCCCATCCAACAATGGACACAAATACATTGTTGTCACATTTGATTACTTCAAAAAATGGGCTGAAGCTATTCCCACCTTCAACAACACCGCTGACACTGCAACACATTTTTTCTTTAATCACGTCATATCCCACTTTGGCGTACCACTCCAACTAGTTTCCGATCATGGGAAACATTTTGAGAATGAGATTTTCATCAAACTTTCATCTCAGTTAGGATTCTTCCATGAGTTTGCCTCACCATATTACCCTTAGTCTAACGGACAGGTCGAAGTAGTTAAAAAGGTCCTCAAGACCATGTTACAGCGCACGGTTAATAGACATAAGACCAATTGGCATCATATGTTATTTTCCGCACTATGGGCTTACCGTACGGCTATGAAAATGGCCACTGGTTTCACACCATTTCATCTAGTCCATGGGGTTGAGGCCACTCTTCCTATCGAGTGCAAAATTCCCACCTTACGCACCGCAATTGAGCTATTACCTGACACTGCTCCAATGGAGAAGCGCTTGCTGACCTTAGAGTCCCTGGATGAAGATCGTCGATCTTCATTACAGAACAATGAGGCAACCAAAAAATGGTCAAAGGCCACCTTTGATCGCCATGTCAACCTTCGCTCATTTCACAAAGGCGACCTCGTCCTTGCTTACGATATCGCTCACGATACCCTTGGTCATGGAAAATTCGAGTCACTATGGCATGGCCCCTACATTATCCAACATTGCCTCACCAAAGGCACATACATCCTGGCCTCTCCCTAAGGCCTCTCTATCAAAGAACCCGTCAACGGGTTATACTTAAAGAAATTTTACACCTAAGTGTATCCAGTCTACTTTAGGTTATTTCTTTTACAGTGTTTTTAATCTCTTTTTCCATCCCTCACGTCTAAACTATCATTTTTTCTATTGACAGATGCTTCCTCCACCGGCCTACCACATCGGTTACACCGACGACGCCAACCATTGGACACAAAGTCTCGCTTCGGCAGCTTGGGCCCTCTATATGCCCTCACATGAAATACTCCACTCTAGCGGCATATGTTTGGGTTCAACAACCAACAACCAAGCTGAATACACTGCCGTCATTGGCCTCCTCACCGATGCCCAACATCATCGTATTCGTCGCCTTAGCATCTTTCTCGACTCTCAACTAGTCGTCCTTCAGCTTAACAATGTGTACCGCATCCGTGATCCTTGCCTCTTTAACAAATACCTGCAAGTTAAAATTTTATCTCGACATTTTGATTTCATTACATTTACACATATTCCAAGACAATTGAATCAAATTACAGATAACTTAGCTAACATTGTGTTAGATTGGCATATATCACATCAAGATACCTCTACACATACATAAAACTATCAAATTACATATATAGATTAGACATCATCAACACATTAACAAAACACATGTAAACATCACGTAGATCCCAAAATTTATACTCATATATATATAAATCGGTCCATAGTGCCATCAAAATGTTTACATACAAATATAAAAACATCCGCAGGCCAGTGAAGCACCTCGGTACAAAATTGGTGCCACTACACCAAAATGGGCTCACCAGCCTATATACAAAATACAAAAATACATAGAGTGGCACTCAAGGTGCCTCTAGAGCACCACCTCCTGCCCCTCTCTTAGGTGGTGGTCCCCCACCCACTACTGGTCCCTCCGGACCAGGAGGTAACCGTCCGGTCATTGCAGCACCTGCTACTGTTGCTCGCCGCACCACGGCCCGCCACAGCGGCGGAACTCCCACACACTGATATAGGTTTCCCTCATCTTGGATGTATGACCACATGCCCTCAGGCACACCTTGTAGCACCGCCTCCAAGCGGCGACGAATATCCTCAAAATCTCCCTTGGCGTCCGCCAGAGGAGCATGCGATGGCCCGATACCTGGTTCATCAAAACAACGTCTCCTCGCTACTCTCTCATCCTCAATTGGTCTCGCCTTGGCGTCCTCATGCCGACGTCTCTCTCCTGCCCGCGACCCTCCCCGCAACGGTCTCCCCGGCTCCTGGCGAGCCGATGCTCTCAAAAACTCCACCTCACGCCCATGAGGTCCCACATCTACACATACAAACAACCAAATGATAGTATCAACATCTATGCAAAATACAGATGTCATGCTATCTCAAAAATCAACATATCAAACTCATAAACATACCTCAATGATCAAACACCTCCCCTGGAGGTAACACCATGTATGGATCACCCCGAAAGTCAACACTAGCATATGGATACTGCAATATAACCTGTGGCATCTGTCGCCACACCTGTGTCGCCTCAGTTGTAAAAAAATGACCGCCCTCGCCACCGCCATGGCGAACCAAAATAGTCAACCACTTCCTCAATCGCAGCTCTCGCGCCCCAGGAGCTACCAATAAAATCCTAGGGTGCAACATTGGCACCCTCTCCAAAAACCAGGCCACCAAGATGGACCCAAAGGCAAAGTCCCCTATGTCGGTAGATCGACATTTGTCCAGCTGCCCTACCATCTTGGCATGCAGTGTCAACCCCCAGGCAAAGTGTTCCCTAGCTAGTGCCCTCCCCATAACCATCAGTTGATCACCACTGATCCGCTGAGTCGCGAGGGACCCATACACCCTCACAATCATCACTGCTACACAACGATGCACTAGAGCATCCATCGCCCCGATACTCACGACGAAGCCTGACATGTATTTCTCCCTCAAACAATACCTCCGGCCCAAGGTCGCTAACGACACATCCGCAGGTAACACCGGCTTCGCCGCTAGGGGCGTTCCTAAAAAAGGGAGCCCATTCAAAAAGTATATGTCCTCCACCACAGTGAAGGCGATCTGCTCTCCCCACACCATAAATCAATGCAGGTCCGGACTCCACATCCGGATCAGAAACTACAAGAGATACTCTTGCGCCCATATCAATGGGCACTCAAAGAACTTCAGCAGCCCACAGGCTGCCAAAGTGGCACGTACCCCCAACTCCTCAGTAGCCACGACATCCCTTAGATGGGACCAATCTTGCTCTCGCCAGCCTACAGGCATCGTGAAAAATGATCACCTGCAACCACATAATATAGTCCTAGGTCAGCCATATTGACCATCAAAAACATTAAAAAAGATGAGTTTTTCGCCCGTCAGCCTTGCCCCCAAGGCACGACTGTTTAACCCACAGGTGCGCACATATGCACGCCTATTCACCCCATAGGCACGCACATATGCGTGCCTATCCATCCCACAGGCACACCTGTCCATCCCACAGGCATGCATACATGCATGCTTGCCCACCCTACAGGGGCGCCTCCATGCGCCCCTGTCACGAACACAAACGCACATCAAAGCATGCCTGTCCACTACACAACCGCACACCCATGCGCTACTGTGTAGAAAACAGGTGCACATATTATGTGCACCTTTGTCCCCCCTATGAGTGCACCCATGCAGGACTATCCGGATAACAGGCGTTCACTCGTGCATGCATATTTTCGTATCGCCCACGCACTTGGGGGCCCACACCCATAAAATCCCCTGTAGGATCCTCCGTACAGACCCTGCCCATAAATGGAAAACCTACTTCTATGCATGATGTTAAGACTACTAACCTAAAGCTCGCTGGTCCTGAATCGACTACCTCGTTCTCCCGGAATCTCCAAATCTCCTCTGAATACCTCTTGTCCAGTCACTCTGGTAGCAAGTACAAATGAGGTGGCAATGTGGGCCCTACAACTATATATAGGCCTTTCCGCCAAACTTCCAATCACCATTCCGGGAGCTCTGGGTGTCTATTCTTAGATCTGTCTTCAGCCATGGGATCAACATCCCATCATCTACATCAAGACAGTCCCCAGGCCACTTTTTATCCTTACCCCCGCGACGCCATTTTTTCATACCCCATCCAGGTACGCATGCTCATGTTCAAAATTATCAAATAAATGATCGTATGTTCGGTTCTCTTCAGATATTGTTCACGTTGGGTATTTGGTTTTCATGTGTGCAGGTACTTGGGCATCATACATCAATGCCACCCCTTCAGGTATATAATCAGCACTAGCATGTAATCATTCCCTCTGAATCTAAATTGCATCTCCAGTCACACCCTCTGACATTTGCCTCTAGGATCCCCATCTCCGGCTCTGCAGTACCAACACCTCCATTGCATCTTAGGTACTGTCACCCGGTAGAACCCTCCCCCACATGAGTTGTCCCATTCATAGCACCCTTTTTCACTTTGACACTCATGCTATTTTTAAACCCTTTAGGGATGGGAGTCCCGATAGTCTTACATCATGTCACGAATCAGCCACATACTCCTTCTCCTCATTTTTCTAGCTTTCCCACTGGACTCCCAGATTATCTCTTCAAGGTTCTATTTTGACTGCACCTCCGCAATATCATGAATCCTCCATTTCATTCACAATCAATTTGCCCCTCTGCAAATTTCCCTTCATTTCACCTACCTCATATAGAAACCCACCCATGGGGGCCCCACCCTCCACCAGGTCTCCAAGAAAATTGCACCCTCACCGACCCAACCATATTACATTGGGGCACCCATTTCTGTATTTGTACACTCATCCCAAATTATTCTTTATTTATTTGGTACATTGTAAAAAGCCTTTGTTTCCAGCATTTACATCTCCTTTTGTCRCCACCTTTGACGACCTTCTTCCCTTTTTGGMAAACRCAACCCATGTCGCCCTTGGTTGGGGTACTCCTTATCATCTACCCTGGTTGACATCGTCAGTATACTTCGAGTATCCCACATGCCACTTACCTCTGCCCTCTGAGTTTGTTCACTTTGTCCCGCCTCTGACACACTTTATCCCACGTCTTGTTGTCCCCATGACACTCGACCTAGTTGAATGGTTGCCGCCACTTATACTTCACATATACCCCCAGCCAAGGGCAGTCTTAAGTCTTCCTACATATTGAATTTGTCCATGTACCTCCTCCAGTTCATACCCTCACCTAGTAGATTTCATGAAGCCCTTTTCTTCTCGGAGTCGCGTCCCCCTTTTTTGTCGACATCAACACAGTTTCCAGAAGGGCGGTAGTATCTTGACTCTCATTACCTTTCCAATGAGAGGTCTCGGACGACACAAGGAGAACCACAATTTCTCCCTGTTGTCGTTGACCCCCATAAAATTTGACTTCAACACTTTCTCATGTTACGGTGGGTCTTACTTTGCGACTATTGCAGTTATCTCTTATATTTTTCGAAGACCTCTGAACTTGGCTGGGCTATCAATGCCTACAGAATTTGTGATATTTCTTACAAATGTCACTGCCTACTGTTCAGAGTATGTTCCTCCGCATAATTGTCTTCTACCTTTATCACGACCGCCCTTGAGGGCGCTGCAGTTGTCTACATCAACACACCATTCCTTTTTGAGTTACATGACACGAGCATGGGGCATGCCCGTCTTGTTTGTACACAGTTTATTTTTACACACCTTATGGAAGGTTGGGTTCTACAGGTTCCCTTCTCCCTCCAACGGGTAACTCTTGACAATCCCACTATCGCTCTCTCTTACAACGACACTCTCAATAAAATAAATATTGATGGATTTCGGCTATACGTATGCTCCTAACCTCATCCATCAAGGGGCATCTGTTATCACTGAAATTTCATCCGCAAATGGTTACAAGAATTCAACATCGTCAAACAGTTATGAGGTCACCCATGGACCAAAATTACCACAAAATCATTTCCAAAGGGTCAAAAAATATACAACCAGTGAAAAAATTAAAGTGCGCTATGACTACACAGGGCGCGCGTGCACATGCGCAAAACAGAAACGCAGGAAAAACGCACATGCGCCCGATGCATGACTGTGGTCGCTAAAAGCCGCACACATATGAGAATGACGCATTTATGAGAGTGGTCGACCTCCCACCCACTTCTGGTTCAGCTTCCAAGTTGATTTGACACTCAAATATGGACTGGATCCGACTGGGTGGCTGGTCGAAGACCTAAAAATGCCCTAATTAGCCTCTTTCCACACTACAAGATGGTTGCACAATACCTCAAAGAGGTGATATAAAAAGGCCATGGGTGCACTTCATTTTTTAAGGAATTCAATA
>ML777348.1:737275-785994 GCA_009831015.1 Picea engelmannii
GAGCTTATTTGTGGGGGTCCAAGAGCCCTCCCTTGGAGGAAGAAGGGACTCATAGTCCTCTTTCTTCTTGGTGTTTTCTTTCACTGATATAAACCTTACCATTGGTGACATGGGTCTTATTGTTTCTTTTGTTCTTATGTCCCCATGCTCATTAGTTTAGTTGTTATTTTATTTCTTAGTTTAATTCTTCGTTTTTCTTTTATATTTCTTTCTCTAACCCTTTTCCTTACAACTGTCCTGCTTAGCAAACCCAACTAAGCTTGCAAGCACCTCTATTTTTCTCATCTAGGTGGAAAAAGAGGCACAACAGACATGACAAGGTCCTGCATCCATGAAGCTAAATATGCATTTATCCTGAGTTTTCTAAGAGAGGGAAGGATGAAAGCGGAACTCAGTATATATCAGTCCAAAGAGGCTCGGGGACAGGCCTGTAGGAAAGGTGGATCCAATAGCCTTGGGAGCTTCAGACCTCTAGGCAACAATAAGAAAATGTGAATCTACTTCTTGATGAGGGAGATCTTAGTAAGGATCAAGGTTCTGGCCTCATCAATGCAATGATGATAAAAATAAATCCAACTGATGTTTGTACAAGATAAGGCTTAGTTCATAATGTTGATTGTTTCTTCCTTCACATGTATTCTTGTTGCTTTCGTCTTCACCAGGTCTGCTCCTTGCTTTTACCTTAGCTCTGCCTTCACTATATATTCTTACTTCTTCTGCTACTTTTGTCTTAGATCTTCCTGCACCAGATATTCTTGCTTCTTCTACTACTTTTGCCTTAGATATTCATTTATAGGTTTAGTTTGCTAGAATGCCATATATACTTTCTAGAACACGAGATATACTTGATAAAATTCCATATCTACTTGATAGAACACCATATATGATATTTGATAATTTTTAATTATCGCTCCTTGAATGATATTCAATTGTCACTCCTCAAATGATATTCAATTGTCACTCCTCTCACTTCTTTAAATGTTATTCGTAAGAATATTACATTTTCACCCACACATTTTCTCACATTACTCTTCTCCTTTTATACTTTATCACAATCATACATGAAGAGTCATGTTTTTTCAAAAAGACACGATGTTCATTAATTAAATAATTAATTTTCCCTCTTTTTAATTCACTTTTCAAAATACCATGGGAAAATACCGTTTTACTTTTTGACTTCTTTACGTAAATTCATTTTTTAATACTCCTTTCTCATGTAACTTCATTTTTTTATTTTGAGTTCATCTTTTAATATAAAGTCACCTTTTTTCACGTAACTTCATTTTGAATTCACATTTTTACATAAAGTCACCTTTTTCATGTAACTTCATTTTGAATTCACCTTTTTACGTAAAGTCACCTTTTTCATGAGATACATGTAACTTCAGTTTCAATTCACTTTTTTACATAAAGTCACATTTTTCATGTGATAATTATATTTGAATACTTACATGATATAAGTCCTTTGACATTAATGACAACAATTCCAACAATCTCCCCCTTTGTCATTGATGGAAATATTGCAACAAAACACATAGTCCACTAGGAATAGAAAGAATTCTCCCCCTGTCTACAACTCTCTCGGGAATAGAAATAATTATCCCCATGTCTACAACTCTCCTCTTGCTTGCAAATATTCTTTTGTTTGTAACTCTCTCACTTTGAAATCAATGGAAAATGAGTGCTCCTCTTAAGCACTTAGTGACTAGATGAGATGGATATCACTCTTAATTTCTATATGATATATTCAAATGTCTCTTTGGGAAGGGGTTTTGTGAAAATATCCACAATTTTTTATTTGGTGGTAATATATTCCATCTTGACATTTTGCTCTGCTACTTGTTCTCTTAAGAAGTGATATTTAATTGAAATATGCTTTGTTTTCGAGTGCATAACATGATTCTTTGAAATATTTATTGTACTTGTGTTGTCACAAATTATTGAGATTGGATGATCATATTCTACCTTAATATCTCTCAATGTCTGCTTCATCCAAAGAAATTGTGTGCAACATGATGCTGCTACTATATACTCATCCTATACAGTGGATAGAGAAACTGAAGATTGTTTCTTGCTCAACCAAGACAGTATACTGTTGCCCAGAAATAATGCTCCTCCACTTGTGCTTTTCCTATCATTAGTACTGCATACCCAATCTCCATATGTATATGATGTTAGATTAAGATCTTCACTTCTTGAGTACCATAAGTCGAAGTTTAGGTTGCCTTTTAGATATTTGAATTTCCTTTTCACTGCTTGCACATGGGTTTCTTTTGGTGCATCTTGAAACCGTGCAACCAATCCTACTTCTTGCATAATTTATGGCCTTGATATCATCACATATTGTATGCTACCAATCATTCACATGTACAATGTTTGATTTGCTTCTATAGATTCATCATTTTTTCTCAATTTACAACCTGTGACCATGGGTGTGTTGACCGGTGTATAATCTTCCATTCTAAATTTCTTCAACATTTCCTTTATATACTTGGTTTGCGAAATGAATATGCCCTTGTCAAATTGAGATATTTTTAATCCATGAAAGAATACAATTCACCATGCATAGACATCTCAACTTCCTTTTGTGTTTCTATTGCAAAGTCTTGGAAAATTTGTTTTATACTTCCTCCAAAAATGATTTCATCTACATAAACCACAAAAATCAACTAATTTTCTCCTATTGTCTTGATGTAAATATTGTTGTCAACAATTCCTTTTTTGAAGCCTAGTTGTTGTAGATATTTATCAAGTCTTGAATACCAATCTCTAGAAGCTTTTTTTATCCCATAAGTGCTGTCTTCAATTTTCACACATGATCCTTATTTTCTGATAATAAGAATCCTTATGGTTTTTCAATGTATACTTCTTCCTCTAAATTTCCATTGAGAAAGGAAGACTTGACATCCATTTGATATACTTTGAATTTCTTGAAACACACAAATGCCAAAAAATATCTTGATAGCTTCTAGTCTTGAAACCGAGGAAATTTTTTCTTCAAAGTCAATACCTTCAACATGATCATAACCTTTAGAAACCAATCTTGCTTTATTTCTTATTACTTGTCCATATTCACTTAACTTGTTCCTAAAAACCCACTTGGTGCCAATCACATTTTTATATGTTGGCCTTGGAACACGTTCCCATGTTTCATTCTTCTCAATTTGATTTATCTCTTCTTCCATAACATCGATCGAATGTTTATCTTTGTTGGCTTCTGTAAAATTATTAGGCTCTACTTTAGATAGAAAGGAGATTTTTTCATGTTCTGGAGAACTTGTCAGTCTTGTTCTAGTCTGAACTCTCATATCTTTATGACCAAGAATTAGATTTTATGAATGATTCTTTAGGAAAAATCTAGATGGTGTGCTTGTATCTTGACATTCTGTTTCTTCTTAATTTTCTTCCCCTTCTTCTTTTTCTTCTTTGCAGCTTGGATCATTTGTTTTAACATTTACTTTTGTTCTCACCTTCTGATGCCATGCTTCATCCACTTTTACATTTGCACTCTCTACGATTTTGTGAAATGTTGTATTGTAACATTTGTAAGCTTTGCTACTTGATGAATAACCAAGAAAGATACCTTCATCAACTCTAGATTCAAATTTACCCAAATCCTCATCATTTATCTTTATGTAGCACTTGCTTCCAATTTTTTTGAAGCATTTAACTGTTATTGGTCTACCCTTCCATAATCCATATAGTATTTTGTTGTTGTTGACTCTAATTTTCCCTCTATTCAGAATGCAGACGATGATGTTGACTACTTCTCTCCAAAACATGTCTAATAGCTTGGCTTCATTTAACATTGTTCTTTCCATCTCTTGTATGCTTTGTTTTTTCCTTTCTACCACTCCATTTTGTTGTGTAGTTTTTGTAGCTGAAAAAAGTCTCTTTATTCCATGAGTCTCATCAAATTCTTCAAACTCATTTGAGATAAACAAACCTCCTCTATCTAAGCTCAAACACTTGATTTTCAAATCAGTTTCATTTTCAACCTAGGCTTTGGATTCTTTGAACTTCTCAAATGCTTCATATTTTTCTTTTAGGAATGTAACCTATGTCATTCTAGAATAATCACCAATGAGCAACATGAAGTAATTTTTACCTTGTAGACTTTGTGTCCTTGTAGGCCCACAAATATCTATATGAACGGGTTCCAATGGCTTCGTTGTTGAGTACTCCTTTGATTTGAAGCTTTCTCTTGTCTAATTTCCATCCTAACATTACTTATAAAGAGTGTTTGAAGGTTTAGCAATCTTTGGCATGTCTCTGAATGCTTGTTCAGTGCTAATTTTCACTAAATTATCGAAGTTCATGTGGCCCATTCTTCTATGCCATAACCAACTCTCATCTATTTGTCCCATAGAACACTTTTATTCTAGGGTCTCATTGAGGATATATACATTATTTGATGTTCTATATGCATTCAATACTTACCTTCCCGAGCCTTTCTTCCTTATCTCACAGCCTTGAGAATCAAATGTGAGAGTATGTCTTTGATCACACATTTGACTAACACTGAGAAGATTGTGTTCAAAATCTTCAACATACAAGACATTATCTCTTTTAATATTTCCATTATCAATACTAAGAGTACCTTTTCCATCTATCCTTGTGGTAGCATTATCTCCAAATGTTACATTGCCTTCATTTACTTCCTTCAAAGTGTGAAACTTGTTCTTGTCCCCTGTCATGTGGCTTGAGCATCCACTGTCAATGTACCATTTGTTTCCTTTGTTTTGAGCATAAAGGGCAGTTTTCACAAGCATAAATTCCTCCTTCTTTTGCTTTTCTTGCTCGTGCTTCCTTTTCCAAACTTTCCTGGGTTCTTTCTTTTTTCTGGCAAGGGTATCAACTTCCTTGTTTTGTCTAGGAGATTCTACAATTCCCTTTCTACAAAAACGTGTTATGTGCCCATAGTTGTTGCACTTCTAACATAAAAAAATGTAATCAAATAAAGGGGAAAATAAAATGTAATTTCTATTTGAGAACCCATAAGTACTTCTATTTTTGTTCCACATATAATTGTTTATTGCATGTGATCTACAATTTATTGCTTTATGACCAAAATGATTATTTTAATAGCAATAGCCAAAGAAATAATTTTGATACCAAGTCATGTGAGGCATCCTTGGTGGGAAAGATATTCTGAATCTATCCTTGTTGTGTTTGGGAGGAATTCCAATTTTCCATCGAACATCATTTTATTTCTTCCTTTTGTCTTCATCACTGATGGAGCTTTTGAGTACATTTTTGGCACAAGGGCAGACCTAGAGTTCAACGCTACAACAATTCACTAACAAATCCCTAACTACCGAACCTTTTGGCAACACCTGCGAAGCAGATGAAGTCTCACCTGAGGTAGAGGCAGGGGTGGTTGCAAGACTCAAGTGTCTGCAACCTTAGCTGGGACACAAATATGTGATTATACAACTTACAAGAGAACTTAGCACCGCTAGTTCCTCAATATACAATCAATAATCACTTCGCTTATAAGACATAACTTCGCAGTATTCACACTACTCTATAATATTTAAGCACTTAGCATAAACAACTATATCATAATGAGAATATCAAACACTAAGCACTACTATCTAGATCAGATCTAGAATTCTCACAAGCACAAAGCATAAGAAAATCTATCTAAACATATCATAGCACTTAGTATGTAACATGTAAGCACATCAAGACAAAGCAAAAAGCACATCACATAGTGTTTACGTGGTTCACCCCCACCTTGGGGCTACGTCCACCAACTCTTCTTCTTTATTGTTTTCAGTTAATCGGTTACAAGCACAAAGCCATAAAAATCCCTACTCCGCACAGGACAAAAGATCTGCGCAACTCACTAGATCCTTCTTCCTCGAGCTGGGTCTCAGCACTAAGCCTTCTACAATCACTTGCACTAAGCCCTGCAATTCTTAAAAAATATGCATAGAGCACTTACAATCCTTCGGTCACATAGATATAGCACTTAGCCATTCTTTTAGCACTTAGCACACCAACCTCTATCACACAGATGCACTACTACCTCTATCTAGCCTATGAATCTATTTATATATTACAAAATAGGCCTAAACATGGGTAAACCCATGGGCCGACATCCCATTCCCGTTACATATTCCCAAAAACCAAAAAAAGGGGCCCAAAAGGGGGCCGAGATCCCATGATCTTCACTTCGACTTGTGCTCCTCTTTCGATAGGCTATCGAAGTCCCAAAATAGGTCAACATGAACAAGAAACTCCCAAAACTTGGTCAAGGGACAACATGCCCCCAACGCTCACCTGTGACTTGTCTTGAGTCACTTAGGTCTGAGCAGTTCTGCCTCGAATGCCTCAATCTTGGATCAAGCTGCTTCGACTTGCTGCTTTGCTGTGGCCTCTTGTTCATTGAACTCCTGGATTACTGCGTCGTTCAATGGCTCTTCTAGGTGATTTTTTTCTATAATGACGACCTGTTCTAACTCCGATCCTTAGATTTCAACCTCTGTAAACAATTGGAATGCCTTATCCTGCACAGGTTGAAGTCTCTGAGTGACTTCCATAACTTTGCTTTGAATCATATGGATCTGATGCTGAGTTGTGCGTTGTTCTTGAGATCTCTTCATCCTTTCTACAGCTGACAGGGCCTTCAACTACACCTTTAGCGTATCTGCGTTCTGCTTCGCTTCTTGGAGCTACAATTCCAATGTATGTAACTCAGGATTCTTAGTAAGGTTTTCATATGTTTGAGCGCTCTGATTACTCAGCTGCTTGCAATCCAAGGCAAGAGCTTTTAGTCTGTCAACTGCGCTGCGGGCAACTGCTTCTCTTTGGTTCCTTATCTCCTATGGGGTTTCAGGTACTGTGCGGAGCTCTAAGTCGACGATGCGTTTCTATAGCTTCTGGATTACCTCTTCTAGTTGTGCCACCTGTTGTGGAACTTGTTCCTCGGTTTGTACTTTGATGACTGTCACAGAGCGAAGTGCTCTGTTGACACTTTCCTTAACTTCAAGTTTCTTGGTGAGCAACTGTTCCTTGCTTTGTTGTAGCTCTACTTTTTCTTCATCCCATTTCACTTTTAGAGAAATATTTTCCTTTTCTGCAGCACTGCGTTTCTCCTCAAGGTCTTTCTGTACTTGCACTAAAGCCTGAGTGGCTTGTGCTGTCTCTCCCTAAGCTCGTCGAAGGTGAGCTTCAATTGTATCAACAATGCGGTGTAATTGAGCGGGATCATCACCTAGTTCTGGTGTTCCAACTGTCAGGGGCACAATGGATACTGTGCGGCTAGACTGTAGTGCCTGCTGCAGTCCTTGAATTTCATCCTTAATCCAACTGAACACCTCCTCCTGCTTAGCTTCTTGCTTCTCTGCTATTTCCAGTGAAGCATCATTCAGTGTTGCGACGATGAAGTCGAAGTCATTTGAGGTGAGGGTGGTCTCAAATTTGGTTCTGGTTGATTTCATTTTCTTCCTTGAAGAAGGTTTCGGAGGGGAAACCTTCCTTTTCTTCGAGGGATCCTCCTCGTCTCTTGGCGGTGTAACATCATCTTTCTTCGGTTCAACTTCCGTGCCATATCCTTCTTTCTCTACTGAGATGGAAGCGGTCTTCACGGATGCACTGTCTAAATCGTGGACCTCTTCGGTCTTCTTTATCTTTCTAGGTCTGACTGTATCCAACGTAGTTTCGGGGTTGTCAACATCTGACATCTCCGTAGGGTCCACTGGAACAAGGAGGTCCGCTGACCATTCCTTGGTAATCTCCTCCAAGTCATCCTTTGTCAACTTGTAGTATGAATAGAACTGTTGTTTATTCTCATTAGCGCGCGCTGTGATATAGATGAAATGGCGGTCTGCACTGAATTTCATCAACGGTCTAAACCTGTGAAGTGTGTTCAGGGTTATGCCGTTATGGACTATATGGCTACCTTCAACTGGTTATAATACGTGTGGAATACAGAATTTTATTTCCACTGCTTGTTCGTGTCGCTGGAGTACCACAACGTATTAAACTTCATGGCAAGAGGTTCAAATGGCTCGGTGTCTGGGAAGGTCGCACCTTCCAGCATCTCCCATGCGATGAACGCGATTAAGATGAGAATCCAATTGAAGTGGAACTCATATCCTTGATATTTCTCTTCCCTGCAATCTAGTTCCAGTTGGTTCATGAGGTACTTCGCCCAATTAATTTGTAGCCCCTCCGCGCACTTCCCTGCGAGGTCGACTACAAATCCAGTTACTTGTGTCAGTCGGTTCTTTCGAACTATCTTGCCTGCGATCAGATGGAAGGCAAGGTGCACTGCATCGCTCTGGATAGAGGCTACCTTGTAGCCTCACATTCCCTTCTCTACATCACCGTAAGTGTCCTTTATCCTCTAGGTGAGAGCGCGATCCGCAGTCTTTTCGGGGTAGAAATACTATGGGTCAGGGCCTTGCATGCTAAGCTCTGTGATCCGATTGATCAGAGTCGGTTCTACTGTGAGGCGACGGGTCAACCATAATTATCTTCCATGATAGCAAGATAGTAGAAACTTGACACACGCGTTCACTTATTGATGCCTCCTGAAGTGAGGAATCTTCATTACATTAAGCAGTGTGGATTGCGTGAGGTTCATGGTCCACTGTTGGGGAACGACCTTTGAATTATTTCCCTTGGTTGTAGTCAGATACTTATATGGGGCTAGCATATTGTACACTTTCCTGTCACCGAGGTTGAAGTCACTGAACTTCAACGCTGCCATCTTATCCTGGTATGCGCGCACTGCGCCTATCCCCTTCGGGAGGTATGAAGTGACCAATTCATATTCAAAATATTGGGGCACACTGTCTCAGTTTATTGTGCCACTTAGAGGTGGTAGATAAGAAGGTAGAATTCTCAGAATCAACTTAGCATTCGCTAAGTCATCCTTGTTCTTAGTTCGCCTCTCACGGGATGGTCCAGCTCCATGAGCAGTGGGTGGGGACGCTTGCACTGTTCTCATAGATGAAACCTGGATACCTTCAGACATCAACATGGATTTCTTGGTCATTAAGTCAATCAAAACTTCCTCAACGACTTTCTCTGCAGCGCTCAATGCTTCCGACATACACACTCGGGGTCAAAAATTTGCGGGATCAGGGAAGAACTTAGACACGGTAATGAGATATAGAATGAGAGCAAAATGATCACTGTATGAACTCGGCTGAGGCCGTGGGCTCGAATTCTCGATTGGAAAAAGTGTTCCCGGTGCATGGCATGACGAGCTAAATAGGTAATTCAACAACGGTTGGCTTGCAACGGGTATGAGCCTCCATTAACTCCTGTTCGGTCCATTATGGCATGGTCCAACGGTCTGGTGATGAACCTTTATTTATTTTCTACCCATTTGAAGCATTGGTTGAATGGTTATAATATCCCCAATGACTATATTGCTTCGTCATGGCGAAGTGCCATGTTTCATTGTTCCGATATCTCGATAAAGCTCCAATTCTGCAATTTTTCTTTCTGCGAGGTCTCTTCTAGAACCTCCTGTAAATTTTTAGTCTTAGTCCTCTTCTTTCTTAACTTTCTAGCCTTCTTTCCAGTGAGCTTCATATCGATAGTTCTTTTCTCATTCTGATTCTTATCTTCTTTGGTATTAGTTACTTCGCACTGTTGAAATCCTTTCCTAGGGTTCCTGGATAATACTTCTTCTTTTTCTGGGATAGGTGATTCAATCTTTTGTGGATCCTCTAGTGTTCTCTTAGCTTTGACATCCGGGTTGCTAGCATTATATATCTACGATCTGGTCTCCTATTCGTTAATCAAGTGCATAATCCTTCTGGTCATAAAATCTTTTAACTCTTGCTTATTCTGTTCCAAAACTTCTTCTTCTTCCTTTTGTCTGGCTTGATCTCTATCAATCCAAGGTTTTCCTATTAGCATGGTAAATGTGGCGTTGTCTTCAAAAAATTTAATAATCTCAAAGTCCTCTTCTCTTGAAGTTCCATTAACATTCATAGGTATCTGAGCGAGCCTTCCACAGAGATTTCCTAGCTTTCCTCTGAATAAACTTATTCCTCCTAGTGAAGGGATCATAGCAGGCCTTCCTATAGCTTCCCAGGTTCTTGCTGTCATGATATTCACCTGTGTTTCCTTATCTAGAACATAGTCAATGTCAAAGTCTCCTATTCTTTCTTCGATGCATTCCTTCTCTTTGAAGATCTCTGATAAGATGACATGTCGGTGGTCATTCAGGGTTTCTTTCATCTGTAGCAATGATTTCTCTGATAATTTCTGAGGTTCTTCCGTAGGTTCTGGATCTTCCTTAGGGTTTTCTTGATTCATATTCATTCTTTCAAGATTAGCAATCATTCTAGGGCAATCCAATACTTCATGGTCTAGAGATTTACAACAAATACAACTAGGTCTTCCACCAGGGAATTCCTTAGCAAGATGTCTCGACCTTCTGCAACTGTAACAGAGGGTTAATCCTCTTTTCCTTATAAATGATCCCCATCTTCTTCTATACTGCACACTAGGATCATGGGAGCTAACCTGCAACAAATTATTTCTAGGATCCTGCATACATTTGTTAGTCCAAACATTCTTTCTTTGCATAGGTATAACATATCTTTCACTATTCTTATCAGATCTATTCATATCAAATGTTCTTTCATCTATCAATGACCTATCTTTCAAACTAGGATAGACTCTATTAAACAGACCTAGATCCATATTCTAGAAACAAAAAATTCCACTTATCTTACTTCTACAGGGCATAAAACTTCCAGATCTTAAAACTTTTAATTATTCTTACCTTTCTCAGAGCACAGAGCTTACACATCTTACCTCTTTTAGTTAGAAATTTCCACTTTTACCTTTCTTAGAGCACAAAGCGTTCAGATCTTGCTTCTTTCCTTCAAATCCGACCTATTTTTTGCAGATCAAGCTTCTTTCTTTTGGATCTGACCTTCTCTCTTTAGCACAAAGCTGTACAGATCAAGTAGAATACTGCGCACTAGGGCATAGATCTACGCACATAGCTTCCAAGTAAACTCTTCGCACCAGGCTTCTTCTTTCTCAGTTCCCAGCAATCACAGTTTCAGGTCCTGGAAGCAGAACCATTTGTTGGCACAGGGGTAGACCCAGGGTTCAACGCTACAACAACGTACCAACAAATCCCTAACTACTGACCTTTTTGGCAACATCTTCGAAGTAGATGAAGTCTCACCCGAGGTAGAGTCAGGGGTGGTTGCAAGACTCAGGTGTCTGCAACCTTAGACGGGACACATATATGTGATTATACAACTTACTAGAGCAGTTAGCACCGTCAGTTCCTCAATATACAGTCAATAACCACTTCCCTATAAGACATAACTTCATAGTATTCACACTACTCTATAGTATTTAAGCACTTATCACAGTCAACTTTATCAGAATGAGCATATCAAACACTAATCACGACTATCTAGATCAGATCTAACATTCTGACATATCATAAGCACAAAGCATAAGCAAATCTATTTAAACATATCAGAGCACTTAGTATGTAACATGTAAGCACATCAAGACAAAGCAAAAAGAACATCACACAGTGTTTATGTGGTTCACCCCCACCCTGGGGCTATGCCCACCAACTCTTCTTCTTTATTGTCTTCAGTCAATCGGTTACAAGCACAAAGCCATCAAAATCCCTACGCCACACAACACAAAAGATCTGCGCAACTTGCTAGATCCTTCTTCCTCTAGATGGGTCTCAGCACTAAGCCTTCTACAATCACTTGCACTAAGCCCCACAAATATTAAATAGTATGCACAGAGCACTTACAATCCTTCAATCACATAGATCTAGCACTTAGCCATTCCTTTAGCATTTAGCACACTGACCTCTATCATACAGATGCACTACTACCTCTATCTAGCCTAGGCATCTATTTATATATTACAAAATATGCCTAAACATCAGTAAACCCATGGGCCGACATCCCATTCCTGTTACATATTCCCAAAAACCCAAAAAGGGGCCCAAAAGGGGACCGAGATCCCGTGATCTTTGCTTCGACTTGCGCTCCTCCTTCGACAGGATTTTGAAGTCCCAAAATAGGTCAACATGACCAAGAAACTCCCAAAACTTGGTCAAGGGCCAACATACATCAACATATCTTTTAGATGTTCCTTCATTTACCTTCTTCGATGGCTTTGTAGATTTTGAATATTCTTTGTTGGTCATATAACTCTTATCATAGCCAAGACCAATTTTAATGAATGTATACTTTTGACAATTGATGATATCTTCTAAGGTTTCAACACGCTTTTTAAACTTCAACTCAATAGTTGTTTTCTTCATTTCATTTCTTAAGGAAACAATTTCAGATTTTAGCTTCTCGCAATTTTCTCCATTTTCCTTCAGTTGGATTCTCACCACTTCTTCTATTCTTCTTTCCTATTCTAGTTGAACCTTTAGGCTCATAAAAATATTTTATGTTTCTTCAAGGCTTTGTGACATTTTTGATTTTGAATCATGATCCTCTTCTTCATGTTTCTACAACTGCTCCTTTTGTTTCAAATTATATTTCCTAAGCTTCTATGTTTCTCTTAAGGCTCACATGAGTTCTTCTTCAATATCTACTTCCCCATCCATTTCGACATTTTCCTCTTCTTCTGAATCCATCATTTCTTTCCCTTTCTCTTCATCAATCTTTGTTTTGACTACCATGAAGATATTTTCTTATCTATCACTATCAGAACTGCTTTCACTTCTTTCTTTAGACGAGTCACTAACCCATTTTGTAGAGGCTCTTCTTCTTCATATAAGAGTTCTTATTCTTTTAATGCTTGTCCTATTTGTGGTTATTTTTGTGTTGATGATGTTTGTTCATTTCTTTATTTTATGGTATTCTTCTTCATCAGTACTTTCATTTTTTTCATATGGACACTTAGCAACAAAATGTCATACTTTTCCATAATTAAAGCATTTAAAGGGAAACTTACCTTTGTGTTTGCCAGACCCCTTTTTGAGATTTCTCAAAAAGTGTGCTTCCTCTACGTCTAATTCATAGCTGGAACAATCACTTGATTTGTGTTCTTTGTTCTTTGTGTTATTTGAAGCTTTGAAAGTTGCTTCTTTCTTTGATGGATTTTCTTTTTCAGTTCTCATTTCATATACAGTGAGAATCCCATGCAATTCATTACTTGTTAATTTTTCAAGATAATTCATTTCTTGAGTAGCGTAAAATTTGGAATCAAATATTAAGTGGAGTGACCTTAACACMTTTTGTACAATTATAGATTCTTCAAACATTTCACCAAGTCCTTTGATGGTGTTGACAATCTCATCCAGAAAGAGGAGATAGGCTACAACATTTTCTTCGTCTTTCATTTTCAGATTCTCAAACTACCTTCTATGAATTTGGAGMTTATCGTTCTTAACCTTCTCATTTCCTTCATAGATGTTTTGAATTTTTTCCCAAATTTTCTTTACCGATTTGCAATGCATTACTTTGATGAACTTTGATTCTGACAAACTRCACAAGATGGAATTCATGGCTTTTTCATTATTTYYGCTAGAAATTTTCYAGGTCGTATCTATTGGTGAATTTGTTAGGGTTGTATAGTTAGTCACGATTGATTCCCAAATATTGAAACCAAGGGCCATTATATATGTTAACATCATTATGCTCCAGAAGGCATAATTTGTGTTGAAAGATTAGTCGTTGAAATATTGGTCATCATTGAATTGTTGAAAGATTGGTTGTCATTGATGTTAACCCTTGAACATGAAGTTAACAAGTTGCATGTGAAGTCAAGAAGTTTCATTTCAGTTGCATGTCATTAACAAGACATTATGAGTTGGCCCTAAATTAGGAAAAAGGTAAATTCATGAAAAAAAAACTAATTTTAGAAAATTCTCGGATGAATCTAAAATTGACCAATAACTAAGAGCTAACTAGAGTGACACTATTGGTCAACTTGATTTTTTGATTGCATTCATAAACAAAGAGATACATGATAATTAAATAAAAAACAAACGCACAAAAACACTTAAACTTGAATTTGAGGCATCATATGAAGGAATTTGGCTCCCGAAAAGTGTCAAAACAGATTCAGATCTAATAAATCGATCAACGCGACAATAAACTCTTCAAGACGCGAATCCTTATAAAATTTCAGCCCAATCGGATAATTGAGTCAAAAGCTATGACTGTCGAAAATCCCTTCATTTTTTAATGAGATCCTCATTGGAAACACACACACACACACACACACACACACACACACACACACACAGAAGAGTCAATTGAATTTTTTAGTGTGAATATAGATTGGAATATTTGAGGCAATGAGACGAAGGAAATGAAGTTCAACGAAGGGATAAGTTTAAAGTATCATAAACAAAAACAACAACATGTTATCAGTTACAACGACAAAGGTAGTGACAAATTGGTGTACATTTATAGTTCAGGGCGGTTGGATGAGGCAAAAAAAGGGGGTTGTAGCCTCCTTTCGGTTGGAGCGAGTAAATTAGGGAGTTGGAGTTTACTTCAAGTTGAATCCTGTAAATAGGGGGTTGGATCCTCCTTCCAGTTGTAGTTGGAAAAATAGGAAGTTGGTGCTTCCAATGAATGTACTCTTTGATAAATAAGAAAAACATTATGTGGTTTTCTCCCGCATTGGGTTTCCATGTAAAATTTTGGTGTACTTTGTTTTTGTGATGTTTATGCATTATGGTGTTGATAATATATTGAATGCTAATGATAAACTATTGAACATTATTGGAGGTTTTATATTGTGATTAAAAAGACTTATTTTTCTCATATTGATTCACCCGCCCTCTCAATATTCCAACAGTTTGTTCCGTCAAACAATGAAGTCATGCTTGTAGATAAACCTTCATGACTGGCCATGTGTGCTTCTAAGAACTACCTTCCATTGGTTATATTGTTTCCAAAGGAACCTACTCTGATACCAATTGTTGAGAACCCAGTTATACTGAGGGGGGGGGGTGTGAATAAATATAAGGATATCTTTTTATTTTTAACAAACATTAACTATAATGAATCAATCACATAAAATATAAAAACTAGAGCACACACGATTTTACATGGAAACCATTTCGGGAGAAAACAAAAAAAACTTATTATTATAATTTGTAGGCACCAACCCATTGTTACAAATATTTATAGGTAGTAACCTATTGGAGACACCAATCTCCACTATTGGATGTTTGTAGGCACTAACCTACTGGAGACACCAATCCCCACTGTTGGATGTTTATAGGCACTAACATACTAGAGACACTAATCCCCACAACTTGAAGTTGGTAGGAACAAACCTACTTTCAAGCTTGCAAATTCTTATTTATAGGTTGAACATATGCATTTCCTTCATAGATCTTCTTGTTTCTTCTATCTTCACTAGGTTTGTTCACTACTTCTACCTTAGCTCTGCCTTCACTATATATTCTTTCTTCTTCTCCTACTTTCATATTAGATATTCCTTCACTATATCTTCTTGCTTCTTTTGCTACTTTTTCCCTAGATCTTCTTTTACAAGTTATGCTTACTAGAATGCCAGATCTACTTGCTAGAACACCAGATCTACTTGCTAGGACACAATATCTACTTGCTAGAACACCAGATATGATCTTCACTAATATTTAATCGTCTCTCCTTGAATGACATTCAATCGTCACTCCTCAAATGATATTCAATCATCACTCCTCTCACTTCTTCAAATGTTATTTGTAAGAATATTACATTTTCACCCACACATTTTCTCACATTGCTCTTCTCCTTTTATAATTTATCATAACCCTACATGAAGAGTCATGTTTTTTTAAAAAGAGATTGCATATTTACAATCACTTTTTGACATATTTACAAAAAATCACCTTTTTAATCTTTTAATACTCCTTTTTCATGTAACTTCATTTTTTTATTATTTTGAATTCACCTTTTATGTAAAGTCACTTTTTTTCATGTAAATTCATTTTGAATTCACCTTTTTATGTAAATTCACATTTTTCACGTAACTTCATTTTGAATTCATCTTTTTATGTAAAGTCACCTTTTTCATGAGATACTTATATTTGAATACTTACATGATATGTGTTCTTTGACATCAATGAAAATGATTCTAACAAAATACTCATGAGGTATCTTGAAGTAGACACTCCATTATCCTTATCCCCATCAAAGTCTGAATCTGTGTGTCCAACTAGTTTGAGGTCCTCCACCTTAGAGTATTTGAGCCCAAAGTCTCGAGTTTCCTTCAAGTGCCTTATAAATCTCTTTGAAGCACACTAATTTACTTCACAATATTTTTTCATGACCCTAGAAAGGATCCCAACTGCAAATGAAATATATGGTGTAGTAGTAAGGTAGATACGACTCCTCACAAGTTTTCTACATTTAGTTGCATCCTAAAATTCATTCCCTTCTTTTGATGTTAGCTTCAGATTTTGTTCCATCAGAATAGAGAGAGGATTACAATTGGCCATGCCAATTTGTTCAATAGTTCTCCAATGTACTTCTTTTAGGAGATGAATACATGTGTTGGATTCTTAGTACTTCAATACCCAAGTAGCAGTGAAGATGCCCCATGTTTTTCATCTCAAAACCATTGTTAAATTCTTTCTTTATGGATGCAAGATATGTTTCACTGTTCCTTGTTATCAAAATATTATTGATATACACTACAATATATACAATTTTTTTTCCAACTTTATCTAAAATCACAAACAAAGTTGCATCATCACGATTAAAATGTTTGAAATTAATCTTCAAAATGTGATCAATTGTATTTTCATACCGTTGGAATATTGAGAAGGGGGGGCGTGAATTAGTA
The DNA here is from genome assembly GCA_009831015.1 of Picea engelmannii. Classification (NCBI taxonomy): domain Eukaryota; kingdom Viridiplantae; phylum Streptophyta; class Pinopsida; order Pinales; family Pinaceae; genus Picea; species Picea engelmannii. The sequence continues at coordinate 754,064 of ML777348.1, forward strand.
TGAGGACTTTTATCACTTTTAACCATAATACATAGACTTCAATCTTATCAACAATATATCATCAATGTATCATCTATGATTGCATTCAATATATCACGAGAATATAAACATAAGAAACATCACATCGACATCATCACATCAAATACACAATACACCAGAGTTTACATGGAAACCCAAATGGGAGAAAACCACATAATTCTTTCTTATATATATCAAAGAATACATTCATTGGAAGTACCAACTTCCCAATTCTCCAAATACAACTGCAATGAGGCTACGACCCCCTATTTATAGTCTCCAACCTGAAGGAAGATACAACTCCCTAAATTATTTGGCTCCAACCAGAAGGAGGCTACGACCCCCTGATTTTCAGGCTCCAACCTGAAGGAAGCTCCAACTCACTGAGTTCTCCAGCACCAAACAGAAGTAGGATACAACCCCCTTTCCTTTCCCCGTCCTCCTTCCCTTAAATATAAATGTAGACCAATTGTCATTACCAAAATCATTTTCATTGCCACTAACAATGTCACTGTCACTACCACATTGTCACTGCCACTATCACTGTCACTTCCACTGTCACTGTCATTACCACTGTCACATCAACCTATAACCTGTCAACCTATCACAATATCCAACCTGTCGTCGTATCCAACCTATCACTGTATTGAACCTATCACATCAACCTGTCACTGTATCCAACCTGTCACATCAACATTTCACTTATAAACCTGTCACTGTCATCGATACTCACCCAGATCCTCTCACATGGATCATATACTAGGGTCACCTCTCAACTATATGTCCAATATCACCAACACATGCCTCTACCATGTACCAATATCACCAACATACCATCACAAGATATGTGTCTCAACCATGTACCAAAGCATGTACCAAACCATCAACTTGTACCATACCAAGCATCAACTGTGTACCACATCATGTACCACAACAAGTGAATCAACCATGAACTAACACATGTACCAAAAACGTGCATCAATAATGCACCAACACATGTATCATGTACCTCAACCATCAACCATATACATCAACACATGTACCATACCATGTACCAATCATGCATATCAACTGTGTACATCAATAATGTACATCAACACCTGTACTATATACCTCATCCATCAATTATGTACCACACTATGTACATCAACCATGAAATATACCAAGTACATCAACCATTTACCATAAACCATATACCATGAGATGTGCCTCAATCATATACCATACACCATGTACCACAAGATATACCAAGAAAGTACTATCAATGGTGTACCTCAACCATGTACCAATATCACCAAGATATGCACCTCATACATGTACTACGATAACCATGACATATACCAAAAAAAATATCAAGATAGCCAAAAGTGTACTTCTAACATGGTATCATGTCATCGCCAAGGTGTACCATACCATGTATCATCCCCACTATGCCTTAATCATGTACCATACCATAACCAAGCACAATCAATATTCACATGAGCATATTTGTAACCGGTAGTTGACCTGATGAACTGTAATACTGACTTGTAAATGTTCCACAACCTTCAACATCCTAGTACCAACATTCTCCCCAAATCTGTCTTGTCCTCACGGGACAAAGACTACCTGTCATGCAAGGCCTTGTGTGATTTTCCCTAGGAAACCCAAGGGGGTGCCTCGTGGGACACCCTCAAGATGACCCGCAAGGATTTTCTTAATTAGGGTTACAAAGAAACCCTAGCACTATGCAGCTCCAGAAATTTCGCTCTTTCTTCTCACTTTCTCTATTGCCTCAGAATTGACATCAGATTCACCAATAGACCAAAATATTAGACCATAACATTCTCACAAGATAGATATTCAATGTAAGTGTGTGCGTCAAATGAATTTCTCATGATGTGTATTTATACATTTTCAACCAACACCTTTTCCTTACTTTAGGGACGACCTATACTTTCTTGTTATAAGAATGTTACCCTTTAATTAATTCACTTCTAATCAACTAGGGGCTTCTTGACCATTCTTCGAGGCTTCTAACTTCACAAGGCCATAACTCCTCAATAGTGAGGAACCACGTGGAATACCACCTATCACTAGAAATAAAACAATGAGGACTATCCATCTATAAGTGTATTACCTGCATTTTCACTGTCCTTCATGTCCTGATTCCTCAAACAACTTCAGTTCTCATGACCACACCTTTGGGGCTTCATGTAGAATTCATCAAATGCACCCAATACATCTACTGACATCAACCACTCTTGTTGATATCAATGAAAACTAACTCACCATCAATCCCGACCACAAATCTGGGGTATCTTGGACACTCTAATGGTTGACATCAATGAAAACCAACTTTCCAACACATACCATGTGTGAGGTGCTTTCTTTAGGCCATACAAAGACTTGATGAGATTGCATACATTATGTTATTGACCCTTCACAACAAATTCTTCTGGTTGATACATATAGACATTCTCCTTCAAGTATCCATTCAATAAGGTTTTCTTCATATCCAGGTGATGAATCTTCCACCTATTTTGTTCCATCAAAGCTAACAATGCATGAATGGTAGCCCATTTTTTTGTGGGGGGAAAATTCCCCTCATAGTCTATGCTTTCTTTCTGTGCATATCCTTTCTCCATAAGCCTCTCCTTATGCTTTTCAAGTGATCCATATAATTTGTGATTATTCTTTTAGACCCACTTGCAACCAATTGGTTTTGTTCCAAATGGAGGATCCACCAACTTCCATGTCCTATTCTTGATGAGAGAAACATACTCCTTCTACATGGATTCTTTCCACTCATCATGAGAAGCAAGTTCTTCAAAGGAATTTGGTTCAATGTTAGTAGGTAAATTCAATTTACAATCAAATGAAACATCCATATCATTTACATCACATGAATATGAATTATCTACATCACCTCCATCTTGTTTCGTAGAAATTTTGGCTCATGTATTTCCAACTTCATCAGGATTAACATTTTCAAGTGTCTTTATGAGCCACTTTGGACATTTCTATGATGGTCTAGGTTTATCCACTGATTGAGATGGTGTTGCATCCCATCAAGGTTTAACCTTTCAATCCTCTCAATCACATTATCCAATTGAGCCCTCTATTCTAATGAAGTGGTTGGAAATTGTTCATAAGGGGGATATGACACTTCCAAGGAGATTCTAGAGATTGATCCAAGATAGGGCTCCCCACTTCAAGATGTGGAATCTCATCATCAAACTCATGGTATGTATTTACATGGGTGAATCTATCTATATGTCAAGTTGCCACTCAACAATTTTTTCATTCTTGTTTTATTGAAGAAAAATCACATATCTAGAAAGAATGAATTTTTTTTTACCTCATTGTAAAGACAACATGCCTTGGTTGTATTTGAGTACCCCAAGAAGATTCACTTTCAACTCCTTGCACTGAGTTTTTTTATTTTCTCCTTAGGAATTAAGGCATAGTAGGTGGAACCAAAGACCCTAAGATGCCTCACTGAAGGAATGAAACCATAGCACATTTCATAAGGAGTCTTCTTCCCAACAACATGACATGGATTTATATTTATCACATAGAATACACACAGAACTGAATCAACCCAAAACATCGACTTCACATTCTTGAAGCATTCAACATACCATGTTCAAGAGTGTCCTATTCATTATTTCTGCTACACCATTATGTTGAGGATTGTATGGAACAATGGTTTGATATTTGATTCCATGTTGGAAAAGATACATTTCAAACTCATTAGAGGTATATTCTCCTCCATTATCAGTACAAAGAGGAATAATACTATATTGTGCTTCATTTTCAATCCAGATTTGAAATTTTTTAAATGTTTCAAAAGATTGAGACTTATGTTTTAACAAATAAAACCAACTCATCCTGGTGTAGTCATCAATAAAAGTCATGATATATTTATTACAAAAAATAGATGGAACATAAATGGGGTCACACAAATCAGAGTAAATCAATTCTAGATTTCTACATGCTCTTAAAGCGGAATCATGAAAAGGTTGCTTGTTGCGTTTCCTATTAGCCCCCTTGCACTAGGGGTAACTAATGAGATCATGTCTCATGGTCCACAGGTAGAAGACATGGAGTGTTGAGAGCCAAATTGACTAGCATAGCCCTACATGGCCCCTCATATTGATTGATGCACCACCATACATCACTAGCAACAGAGAAACATCCATCACACTGGACTGACCCGAGAGGACAAAAGGTCTTAGTTCATGAGGTAATAAGTCTGGTATCATGGTAATTGTCACCCCAATAATTGAAGCATTTGAATATGTTGCAAATAATTCTTTCTTGATTACAGAACATTTGATTGGAAATTATACTCTTTTCCTTATTTAACCTTCGTGGTTGTCAATCCGTCCTAGTAAGTCGGTCACCCTCAGGAATAAGATGTCATTGGGTATTTTCCTTGAAGAGTCACCATACCATTCTCGAACATACTTATCACTTTCCATACTTCTTCCCTTTCGTCTCCTCATCTTTTGGGATTTCCAGGTGCACTGACCCAAGAAGGGATTGTACCTCATTTCATGGAAATAAGGGGATGAAGGCCTAGAGGGAATGTAGCTGACAAAAGATAAAATCCAAATCATAACCTTCTATATGCTCACCCAAGAGGTCTTGAGAACAACGAAGTGTTTCTCTTAAAAAATTGGAAGACCTACAAATGCAAACTCACATTGTTGAGGGGTGTACACTTATACAATGTCCCTTTCTTTCCATGCACATGGCACTATGTGTACATCTATCTTCAAGTGACATTGCATACTCTTTTATTTCCATGTCTTATAGTACCCATTTTTTTTGGACTTTAATTAATCAAGGGAAATAAATGGGCTTGGAAAAAGTTTGCATTGAAAACGAAGGTGCAACACACCCTCTACAAAAGAACCCATAAATGAGACAATACGAACCCTTGTATGTCATGAACCCCATGCCTAAAAGTATTTCCCCACTCCAGCTCATATTCACAAATGGCTTATATAGGTTTCTCTCAAAAATCACCTTGGACTTGGGGATTGACTAACCCAATACGATGCCTTGACACCCCTCCCACACCTAAATTTGATAAATTGTATAAGGTTTTTGAGCATCTGTTTAGTATGAAAAGGGGATTTTGATGCACATGTTCATGTGGTTTGATTATTAGATGTGTCTTACTTGGCATGGTTGTTGGGTTACGAAAAAGGTATAAATATATTCCTTTTTGTCCACAGTTTATTATATCATTCTGATTGACTTTTCAATTAATTAGGAATAAATAGGAAAGAACATGATTAATATGTCTCTTAGAGTTGTTATTTAAGTTTGATTAAATAGATTCTAAATTACGATTGTAATGGTTTGATTTTGTTACAGAATTGGACAAATAACTGCCAAAGATAACTAAAGAGATTTTGGCTATGCACAAGCTATTGAAGAGTGAAGACCTTTTAGGCGCAAAGCAATTTGAAGATAATACATTTGCTATATTGTAATTTTATAATAGTAAATCAATCCTGAGGATCTTTCGATCCTCAAGATAGCTTGATTTACCCAACTATTGTAATATATAAGAGGATAATAGATCCAGAAAAAACATATAGAAAAAACAACATCTTAAGTATTCAAATTCAGAATTGCCCTGCGTGAGCAGTTGTTGTAAATGTTTAACCAGTTATGGAATCAATGAAAGTTTTGAGTGTTTTTATCATCCCTACATTCTGAGTTTCTCGTAGCAGTACTTATGAAGACCGAGGGCCCAGTCTGAAGAAGCTACTGTCTCGTTTTGTAATTATATCAGTTCAAGAGTTTTGATTTCTATTTCGTGATTCAGATTTCTTTTAATTGCATGAGCGTATCAATGAATTAATGATTGTTTGTAGAAGACAGGCATTTCCTTAAGTATTCATGATTGTTGTTATGATTTCCATTTCTGAAGATTGTTGATTGACAGTTCCTCACATTTTCACTAGCGCTGTTCCTTTGCTTTAGATTTACAATTGTTGTTCCTTTCAGTTAAAGTTACATTAGCTGTTCCTTTCAGTTAAGGTTGCGATAGTTGTTCCTTTCCGTTAAAGTTACATTAGCTGTCCCTTTCGATTAGAATGCAGTTGTTATTTCTTTCCACAGATAGAATAATTCTCTATGTCCTTTCCAGTAATTAGAATTCATGATTAATAGATTAAATCTGCAAGTCCTTTCTTAGATTCAATTACCACTTTATGGTTAAGTGAATTCAATTAGATTAATTAGTTCCTTTCATTTTACAACATCTTAGTAATCAGATTTCAATCTCATTTAGTTCTTAGAATCTTTGGTGAATGTTTGAGGAACTTGATTGTTGATGAACTCAGATCTGGTTTAGCTACACGATTTTAGGCTACCTACATAAACTTTGCCGATATTCTTGAGATAAAAGATGAATCCCTGGGTTGATAAATTAATGTTAAACTAAGGTTGTTTTTAGGACATCTTTAGAGCCCAACATTTTGGCGCCGTTTCCGGGGAGAATGTCAAAGGTAGCAAAGGTTGTGTCTCTGGAGGACCAGGTATTGAAGACGGAAGGTAAGAACCTACGTAGGCAATAAGTAAAATGCTTATGCCAACGCTTACCTCCAGTTGACACTTAAAAGGTTTCATAGGTGTTTCTTTTGTTGAAATTTCTTTTGTTGTTGTGAGAAGTGTGTATAACTAGATAGAAGGATCTTGAAAAACCAAAACCCCCCACCAAAAACTACCAAAACCCAAGGTTCGGTGATCCCTGGAAGAAGCACTTTTATAGACGAAATCATAAAAAAGGGTGAATCTCAAGCTTTGGTTGGACCCTAGAAAGGACCCACCCGAATCCCTCAGGAAATAGTTTCACCAACTACGGCCCATGCTGAGATTCATAGCAAATCTAAAGGGACTGAGCAAAGTTTTCAAAATTCAGATCTTCCACCACTCAACCCCTTGGAAGAGGGAAACTCTAATAATCTGGAGGAGGGAATAGGAGAAACTAGCGGGGTTTCCAAGGCATACCCACCACCACCACCTAATCCTGAGTCTCCTGCGAAAGAAGGAGGCATATCCGAAATCCTAGATAGAGGGAGTGCAGTCAAAACCCTAGGAAGACCAAATAATCAACAATTTCAAATAGAATACCCTGATCAAGAAACTCCTGAAAATTTTTGGCACATCTTCGAACAAATGGCACAAGAAAATCAACAACCACAGACCTCCACGTTGGAGTATCCAATAGTTGATCCAGTTGCCAATGCCCCCATGAAAACACTTCCCTTACAAAACCTGCCAACCTTCCATGGATTTATTTTAGAAGACCCGGATGCATTCCTATTCGAATTTGATGTCCTATGTAGAGGGTATGACTACACCTCTGAACCCCAAAAATTAAAACTATTCCCCTCTACCCTGAAGGGAGTATCCGTACGCTGGTTCATGGGATTGGGAGGTGGAACCATCAATTCATGGGACCAGATGAAACAAACCTTCTTGCTAAAATATCAGGATTATTGTAGAACCATAGACCTAAAAGATGAAATCTTTCAAATGACTGCGAAAGAAAATGAATCATTGGAAGAACATGTCGAAAGATTTCAGTATAATTTGCAAAGATCACCCTATGGCACATTACCAGGTCTAGTACTCAAAGAAACTTTGATCAAGGGTATGAAAGATGAATGGGTAGAAACATTGAATTTAATGGGGAAAGGTGACATTTATCAAGAGACTTATGAAGATATTGTTTTATTGTGTATCAGGTGCTCATGAGGAAGTACATGGACCATGTCAGGAATGTGAACGTCCCTCACAAGAAATAATAATATCTCTAGCGGGGGTGTCACGCGAGATGAAGTCGATAATATCTTAGAAAACTTTAAAACATATATTTTGAGCACTCTGACTACACAATTGGATGTATTGCAGGCCAAACAGAAAAAAGGTAGAGGCAGAACAAACCTTGGCTATATTTTTCCACAGGTGTAGAAAGAAACACGGTCCAAGAGAATGTCCCATGGATATAGTTCGGGTCTGTGCTATTTGCGCCAAGGATCATGACACATAAGACTACCCATCACTTCTCGGATTAAAAGATGTATTCAAAGAGGCAAAAGAAGAAACAAAACCATTATATCATATGGCTCAGCACTATCAGTGGCAGTTCCAACCTCAAAATACATTTCAAGACTCTTCCTCTTTCTTTCTTGGACAATACAATCAACAATAGAATCCTGGACAGTATAATCAACAACAGAATGTTGGCAGCACATGGCAGGGCCAACCATTTACTAATCAGACCTGGCAGCCCCAACAATACCCACCTGCAATCCCCACTTGGCAAAACCAGTCTTCCACAAACCCCAACTGGAAAAATCAACCAACTACAAGTTCCAATTGGCCAAATTCACAATACACCACCCCATCCTGGAAAAATTCGAATAATACCTACCCTCCACAATGTCCTAACTCGACTGCCCAAAACCCAAATTGGAACCAGAACTGGCAGCGCCCCATGGGGATGAATAACCAACCTATGGGGATGACCTCTCAAAACCAACCTTCGTTACAAACTCCACTCCCATTGCCCCAATCACAATTGCACCTCAATTACCTGCCCAACCCCACCCGAATCCCAATAACAGGCCAACTCAGCTCATCTAGATCATGGAAAGTGGAGAAGGGGAAATCAATTATGTAGGGTGCAATGAGTTTCGGTTAATATCGGGGTGCATCATCTCTTCCGAAGAAAATGACGTTCCCCAAGAACAAGGGAATGAAAAACAATCAGCAATAACACCTTTGACTATGGTAATAACAGAAGAAATCAGGCAAGGGAGGGACACAGTCGAATCAAAAGAGTCTGATAAAGATACAATTCCCTCCCCTCCGTTCCCCGAAAGACTGATGATAGTGAAACCAACCATATATCCTAACTTCAACATTGTAGGGGAAATCATGAATTTATATATCAAGATTCCACTCCTGCAAGCCTTGCAAGACATACCGATCTACACAAAGATAATCAAGGAGTTATGTGGGAGAAAGCCCGTCAAAAAAATAAAAAATTCATCATCAACAATTCATGTAGTGGGAGCCTTATCTGATCTAATTTTGGGTAGAGAAACACCAGTTAAATATGCAGGTCTCGGGAACCCCATAGTGACAGTACAGATTCAGGGCTGTTCCTTTCCAAATACCTTAGTCGATTTGGGGGCGGCCATCAACATTCTAACTATGGAAACCTGCAATGCCCCGGGATTTCACTCTTTCGACCCAACCCCGATTATGTTGCAATTGGCCGATCGATGAGTGGTCAAACCACTGGGCACACTAAATGATATAGCCATTTCAGTTGATTCCTGGGAATATCCTGTAGATTTTCTCATCATCAACCCAAAAAGTGGACTTGAAGGGCATCCACTGATATTGGGCAGACCGTGGCTCGCAACAACTGATGCGTACATAGGCTATGGATCGGGTACAATGACAATTGTGAGAGGAGGTGTTACAAGGAATCTCATCTTATACCCTCCAGCCAAACCCAATCCAATGATCGTATATCCGCAATTTCCACCTCCACGATATCCAGAGAAGGATCTGCGTGCCCCACTAACGATGGAAGAAGCCCTCAACCAAAAATATCAGCTAGAAGATGATGTAATCAGTAAGTTTATTAACAACCCAACTGCTACAAGTACCCCAACATGCCAGATGCTCCAAGATGTTCTAGACTGTGAAGCACAGGGAGACCCGCTGGAAGATCTAATGGAACAACAAATTTTGACTACTGTTGTTCACAACAACAAATCTATTGAGATCGCACCAGGAAAGTCTCTGAACATTAATGCCAACCTAGAAGAGCAACAACAACAAAAGCTAATCTAGACTCTCTCTAAATACCAACAAGATTTTCCCTGGGAGTACTCTGATATGAAAGGTATTGATCCACAAATCTACACACACCACATTTATATTGAAAAAGACTCCCGACCTATCCGACAACCGCAAATAAGACTGAACCCCCACCTCAGAGATATTGTTAAAGAAGAGCTACAAAAGCTGTTGGACGCAGATTTTATATACCCTATCTCAGATAGTCGATGGGTTTCCCCATTAGTCATCGTCCCAAATAAAAATGGGAAGTGGAAAATCTGCGTTGATTACAGGGAACTAAACAAAGCTACTAAAAAAGATCATTTTCCATTACCTTTCATCGATCAGGTCCTGGATACCTTGGCAGGGAAGAAATTCTTCTCTTTCCTAGACGGTTTCAGTGGCTACAATCATATCCAGACTACCCCAGAAGATCAGGATAAAATGACATTCACATGTCCCTGGGGTACCTTTGCCTACAAAGTATTGCCCTTCGGACTCTGTAACGCTCTAGCTACATTCCAAAGGGCCATTCTAAGCATATTCAGTGATCTGATTAGCGAAGGGCTCGAAGTCTACATGGATGAATTTACCCCGTATGGTGACAATTTCGATCAAGCCTTGACTAATCTGGAGAAGGTATTAGAATGGTGCATCGCTACTAGGTTATGCTTAAGCCACAAAAAATGTCACATGATGATGACAGAAGGTGTGGTATTAGGGAATTACATTTATGCAGATGGAATTAGAGTAGACCCAGAAAAAATCGAGGTAATACTTAATCTACCTACTCCACACACACAAACTGAGGTACGTAGTTTCCTTGGTGCTTCAGGATATTATCGCAGATTTATGCCAAATTTTTCAAAAACTGTTGCACCCCTACATGATTTAACCGGTAATGTAGAATTTAAATGGCCTGACAAATGTGACGTGGCTTTTGAAGGACTCAAGAAATTGATCTCAACAACGCCAGTATTGAGAGGACCTAATTGGAAAATACCATTTCAAATTTCCACCGATGCCTCAGACATTGCCATAGGCGCTGTTCTGGGACATGAAGAAGAAAATAAACCCTACGCCATTTACTTTATTAGCAAGAATCTAACTCCAGCCGAACTCAATTATACAGTAATAGAGAAAGAGTTCCTAGCTGTTATACATGCCATAAATAAATTTCGTCATTATATAACAGGCTATCAAGTTATCTTGTATACTGATCATTCTGCCATTAGATATCTAGCTAATAAACCAATTACTAATGGACGGGTCACTCGATGGTTGTTATTATTGCAGGAATTTGATATTACCATCAAATATCGACTTGGGAGAGAAAATATTGTCGCAGACTTCTTGTTCCGATTCCCAAAAACAGACGACTCATTAACAACTGAGGATCAATTCCTGAATGAGCATCTGTTTGCTGTTGACACAAGACCACCTTGGTACGCTGATGTAGCAAACTATCTAGCAGCGGGAATATTACTGACACATTTATCATCCAGGGAAAGATGACTAATCGTTGAGCGTAGTGCATGACACTTGGATCAGTGGATATCTTTTCCACACAGGAGCTGATCTCCAGATCCGGCGATGTGTACGAGAGGACGAAATATATGACATACTGAAAGCAGGACATGACGAGCCCTGTGGGGGGCATTTTGTAGACCGCAGTTATGGACATAAAATCTTATAGATGGGCTATTATTGGCCCTCAATATTCAAAGATGCCAAGAAATATGTCCAGACATGCGACAACTGCCAGTAGATGGGGAAACCAGGTTAGGTTGATGAAATGCCCTTGAAAACACAACTAGTTGTAGAACCATTTGAAATATGGGCACTGGACTTCGTCGCCCCCTTTAATCCAAAGTCAAATCAAAAGGCCTATATTCTCGTTGCAACGTACTACATTACCAAATGGGTAGAGGCGGTAGCCTTACCAAATGCAGCAAAAGAAGTAGTCATCAAATTCATTTTTAAATTGTTTGTACGGTATGGACTACCCAGAGAAATAATTACTGATGGAGGGTCACAATTTACAGGCCATAGAATCACAGCCACCCTCGACAACTATCACATCAAGCACAGAGTTACTTCTCCATACCACCCACAAGCAAACGGGTAGGTAGAAAGCACCAATAAGGTCCTAGAGGCATTTTTGAGGAAGACCGTCTCAACAAACCGACAAAATTGGGCTACTGAGGTTCCAAATTCCTTATGGGCTTATCATACAACCTAGTGTAACACCACTGGCTACTCTCCTTATCATATAGTCTATGGTAAATAACCTATATTCCCAATAGAATTTGAGATCAAGACCTTAAGAATGGCCCAGGAAATTGGACTAAATCTAACAGAAGCACATAAACAATGCCTTCAACGACTCAACGAATTGGATGAAGCACACTTGTTTGCTGTGGAGTGCACAACTATTATCCAACGACAGAGAGAAACCTGGCACGACACGCATATCAAGAAGAAATCATTCAAGAAAGGCGACTGGGCACTCCTCTATGATTCCATATTTCAGGACTTTCCTGAGAAATTACAAACACGATGGCTAGGGCTGTATGAAATTAATGAATCCCCTGATAATGACATGGTTACCTTGAGCACCATCGATGGGTCTAGATCACCCTTTATGGTCAATGGACACCGGCTATGACTTTACCACCAACCACCTTCAAAAGATTCTCTCTATCAAGAAGTAAGTAAATACCCTACAGTGTAGATTTTGGCTGGCTGGGAAGATAACCCAGCCACCCCAACTCCATAAATGATGCATTCTGTTTATATTGTACATACTGTACATAGTTTTCCAACTGAGTGCTTAGTTTTTTTAGTTTGTTTTATAAAAAGTCATATAGGAAACAAGAATCAGGACATATAATTACAATTAGCACCTTTTTCTATTCCATACTCCCGTTTTGTTTCATCACACAGACTCTGTCTTTTACATACTTGCGCGCCTGCTGTTCCTTTCTCGTGCGCCTGCCGTTCCTTTTTGAATGGAACAACTGCTATTCCTTTATCGCGCGCCTGCCGTTCCTTTTTAAATGGAACAACTGTTGTTCCTTTCTCGCATGCCTGTTCTTCCTTTTTGAATGGAACAACTGCTATTCCTTTTTCGCACTCCCATTGTTCCTTTTTGAATGGAACAACTGCTATTCCTTTTTCACACGCCCACTGTTTCTCTTTTGAATGGAACAACTGTTGTTCCTTTTTCGCACGATTGATGTTCCCTTCTTTACTATTCAAATGCTAGCCATTCCTGCATAAGTGCGGCTTTCATAAATTAATTATCACCAGCACTGTTTCTAATCGTCATTACAACGATCTGTCATTATTTTGTGGATGATCCCTCACACCTTATCAAAAATCTTTTTTTGGAACAATCTCTCTGAAATATCTTAAACCTTGTTCATAATCAATCACCACCATAAGTTGTTTCTTTCCCTCATATATACAAATATACCTGAATGATATTCTGCCTCTATATTATAAAGGGTCTTCAACACACTTTTACTTGGCATCTATATACTTCCTTATACCATCCCTTACTCTTAAGGAGTAGATGAGCCTCCCTAAATAAACACTCCAAAAAAAAAACAAACAAAAAAAAAAACAAAAAAAAACATACATATAATATAATAAATTTTTCCCATAAAGAATAGGGGGTCTCATCACGAGCCAAACTACCACGATCATAGGATACTAATGTAAGTTCATAGGATACTAACTTAAGTGACATTCCCACTATGGCTACCACACCAGGGTAATGACCTTTGACACTTTTTGTCAAAGGACAAGAGGTCTCATCATGAGCTGACTTGTTCACTTACATTACAATCTAGTGAGTGGAATTATCATCCTCTGGCCACCAAACCAGGATAATGGTCTTCTTGGGAAAACACAATTCAAATATTTAATAAAGAAATATATATATATATATATATGCAATAAGAATCTTTTTTTTTCATAAAAGAATAGGGGGTCTCATCACGAGCCAACCTACCACGATCATAGGATACTAACGAAAGTGACATTCCCACTATGGCTACCACACCAGGGTAATGGCCTTTGACACTTTTTTTCAAAGGATAAGAGGTCTCATCACGAGCTGACTTGTTCACTTACATTACAATCTAGTGAGTGGCACTATCACCATATGGCTACCAAACCAGGATAATGGTCTTTTTAGAAAAAGATGATTTGTATGTTTATGAAGGACACAGGCTCATCTATGGGTTAAAAGGAAACCCTACCGAGGCTATGAATGCCTGCGGGTAGCAGTGGCTTTGCCTATGGTATGGAAGATTATCTCAATATACCAAGTTTTTCGTGTCTCTAGATCTCCTTTAAAATGAGGCTATCATATCAGTTATACTCAATCACTGGGAAAAGTAACAATATTATGTTATGTGGATTATTTAAAAAAATATATCATGAATAGATTTAACCTATTTTCGATTGATTTCTCCATAAATAATTTTTGCACATAGGTGTACTAACTTTATAAATTCCACACATCAAATGACTATCGTTTAAATGATTTTTGGTGGCATGTGTCTTTTTGATAATTATATTTGATTAGCCCTATCGGCGGCAGCGACGCAATCATTACCTCTTATCCAAGAGTACTCGCACTCATGGCTTTCACCTATACTGACGGTCGAGGATGACCTCTACATTAATGAGGGGGATGCTCGACACACTTCCCGACTAGCCATAATGATTGCAATTAATGCAAAACAATGTTTTTATACAATTGTCGTCGCTGATATTTTCCATTTCTGGCATCTGTTTTTCCAAAGCTGGTCTAACCAAATTCGTAAGAAATAATGATAGTCGTTCTTTCTTCTCACATAAATATGGGTGGCATAAGTGTGCGCAGAGAGACGACATTACTCTGGGTTACTGAACAAGCGAGAGAAATCCTACATCGCCTAGGGTGGACAGAATACTTCAACCGCTTGCAAGGAGATGACACAAATGTCACACTTGAATTCTTTCAAAACCTGCAAGGTGAAAGCTCTATGGTGCAGGGTATATGAATACCAGTCACCTCAGAAATCATAACAGAGGTCACAGGCCTCTCTAACACAGGTAGTCAATGGACAGGGAAATACACGAAGCTGAGGGAAGCCATGGAATATTTCACAGAACCGGGGGAAGAATTGGACAAAAAAGGAAAAGGACTAAATCCTAATACCCTTAGTGAACCATGGAAGGAATTGGCAGGGATAGTTCAACGCTACATCACCTGCGATGGGTGGTAAGATGTAATTCGACCATGCCATCTTAAATTGCTGGCAGCCTTGAAGCAATGGTTAGTACTTAACCTTCCTTTCTTCCTAGATACTGTATTACATGAAGTCGCTCTAAGGACACAAAATTCCAAAGAACCTGTTGCTATTATTAGCCATCACAAGCTAGGTAAATTGATAGTGGATAAAGAACTGAGTCAAACTCAGTTGACTTGGGAAACTTTGATTGAGGACAATAGACGTCCATAATTGGAGTAGGCGACCACCACCCAAAGGGAAATTTCACCACTTCAGAATGAAGCTGAACCAGAACTTGCCCAAACCATTGAGGGCAATATGTCACCACTTCAGACTGAAGTTGAACCAGAACCTGCCCAAACCAGTGAGGGCAATATTTCACCACCTCAGATTGAAGTTGAACTAGAACCTGCCCAAACCAGTGAGGGCAATATTTCACCACCTCAGACTGAAATTGAAGCAGAACCTGCTCAAATTATGGAGGCTAGTAGACCTCCACAACTGGAGCAGGCAACTACCACCCAAAGAGAAACTCCAGTGCCCCAAACTGAAGTTGAAATAGACCCTGCTCAAACTACCGAGGCATAGACCTCACAAACACAGGCAATAACAAAAAGAAGGAAGAGAACAATGGTTTCTCTTAGATCCCCCCCTAGGACAAGGAAGAGAAGCAAACAAATTCGGGAAATAACTGAAGTAGTTCAGGATGCAAGAAAGCACCCTGAAGAACCTCAGAATGTCATGGAGCAACCTTTATAGGAAAATACTCAAGACATTGACCAAGTAGGGCAGACAACACAAAAAGATAATCAGGGAAACACCCAACCTGCATCAAAGCACATGGAAAAACATTTTTTTAAGAGTTATGAGATAGAAATGGCTCAGGTTCTGGGGAACTTAGGAACCTCAACTAACAGGGATGAACGTAATCTAGAAAAAGAACCAGAACCAGTCTCCTCTTCAAAACTTGCTGAAGACTTTCCTGACACTGAAATGTCCTTTCCAGATGACACAACACAGGAGGAATTTATTTTTGAAGAAAGAAACCCCCTTGAACAGACAAAGAACTTAGAAGAAGTAGAAGGACAACCATCTGATGAACGAAATGAAGAATACCTCGAGATCCCCCATAGACAGAAATCAACCAAAAGCCAGAAACAAATTAGGAAATTAAAGAAAGAAAACAAAGTGCTGAAGAAGAAGGCTAAGAGGGCTGTAAGATTAAAGCAGAAAGTGGAAAAGCTCAAGGAGATTATCAAAGATTTGAGAAAACAGTTGGAACTAGCAGACAATTTCCACAAGAGAAAGAAAAACAAAAGGGGCAGGATGCAAGGAAGAAACCCTCTTCCTAAGAAAGTAGCTAGTACAACTTCTATAGGAATACAAACAGATCCTGAGGAATTAATGGTAGAAGAAACAACAATTTAGGATGAAGATGTAATTCCTGAAGAAACACAAGAGATGGTTGATACTGAGATATAGATAGATACTCTGGTTTTAAAGGAAACAACTCAATGTTTTGAGTAAAATGCTACTATTAGGAGACTGGAGGAAGAACTACTGCAGTCCCAGCAAACCCTGACTCAAAATAGAGGCAAATTATTGACGATAACAGGGCAGTTTTAGGAATAGAGTATTATCATGGATAGACTGGAGTCAGAGCTTGCACAGACCCAACAAGCACTAATTCACTCCAGAGAAGAAATGAATGAATATCAAACATCCCAGTCTCGGGCACAGGGTGCCATCATTCATGAGCTAAAAGAAGAATTGGAACAAGCCCAACAAGCATTGATTCAATCCAGAGAGGAGATGAGTGTTATGGAAGAACACCAAACATCTCAATCTTAGGCACATAGTGTCATCATTGATAGACTAAGAGAAGAACTTACACAAGCACAACAAGCATTGGTCCAACACCAACAATAAATGGTGACTAGGACTGAATATCAAAGGGTTGTCAATGAATTGAAAGATATGACAACAACAGAGGGCAAAACTTATACTGCACTTACCAGAGCCCAAGAGAATACCAAAAAGGTGCAAAATCAATTGGAAGAAGCTTTGGAGCAAATCAAACACATCTGTGATGTCTATTCTGATGCCATCAATTGCAGAGCCCCTGCCACTAATTATGTTTTATTCTTGCTGGAGTGGTATTTATTGTTGAGTGTAAAGGCCATCAGAGCAAGTAAACCCATTTCCTTTACTATTGTTCTAGAATTTATTTCATGTTTCAGAGATCAGGAAGAGAAGGTATAATACCTTCTGTGTGAATTATATTTCCATAATATCATTTTAGATGAAGTTAGAGGAGACAATCCTGGCCTCTTCATAGGGGACATTCAATTTCAGGCATTCCTGTCCTTTACTAGGAACCAGGTCATATGGGGTAAGGCTCACAAAATGTTCATGAACAGAGAAACTGGTTTAGATCTTTGGATTAGAGGAGAGCCTCCAAAATCCCTCCCAACCATCATGCGACACAAGACCTTCATGAAAAGGGTAGGAGTTGTGGACTCATCGACTCCTATTCATTTACATGTCATTCTCTCAGGTATCACATATTTTATAGAATTCAAGGAAGAAGCCCTTGCTGCCTCCAAGTTGAGATGGGATGTATCCTCTGATGAGGTTAAAAGTAGAGAACCCTTTGGATATAAGAATTTCTTTGCAACAACCTTTAGAGTAGAAAGATATGCTAAATTATTCCAGGAGGAAGGACTTTCTTGGATGGGATGCAGGTATAACCCCCCTCTCCTCTGGTTTCCTCTAGAAGTTTACCAGAAGGATTTTCAAATTAATAAAAAGAGACGGGAAGCCGCTTTTGATGAAATCAAAAGAAGCCATGGTTTCAAAATACCTGGTGAACCCACTTTTCCTCCCTACAACATAACTGGTTTACATGAAAGACTCTAGCTTGCATGAGGACATGCAAGAAGGTAAGCTGGGGGGTATGTTGGGTTATGAAAAAGGTATAAATATCTTCCTTTTGTCCACAGTTTATGATATCATTCTGATTGACTTTTCAATTAATTAGGAATAAATAGGAAAAAACATGATTAATATGTCTCTTAGAGTTATTATTTAAGTTTTATTAAATAGATTCTAAATTATGATTGTAAAGGTTTGATTTTGTTACAGAATTGGACAAATAACTGCCAAAGATAACCAAAGAGATTTTGGCTATGCGCAAGCTATTGAAGATTGAAGACTTTTTAGGCGCAAAGTAGTTTGAAGATAATACATTTGCTATATTGTAATTTTATAATAGTAAAGCAATCCTGAGGATCTTTCGATCCTCAGGATAGCTTGATTTACCCAACTATTGTAATATATAAGAGGATAATAGATCCAAAAAAACATATAGAAAAAACCGCATTTTAAGTATTCAGATTCAGAATTGCCCTGCGTGAGCAGATGTTGTAAATTTTTAACCAGTTATGGAATCAATGAAAGTTTTGGGTGTTTTTATCATCCCTGCGTTCTGAGTTTCTCGTAGCAGTACTTCTGAAGACTGAGGGCCCAGTTTGAAGAAGCTACTGTCTCGTTTTGTAATTATATCAGTTCAAGAGTTTTGATTTCTATTTCATGATTCATATTTCTTTTAATTGCATGAGTGTATCAATGAATTAATGATTGTTTGTAGAAGACATGCATTTCCTTAAGTATTCATGATTGTTGTTATGATTTCCATTTCTGAAGATTGTTGCTTGACAGTTCCTCACATTTTCACCTACGCAGTTCCTTTGCTTTAGATTTACAATTGCTGTTCCTTTCAGTTAAAGTTACATTAGCTGTTCCTTTCAGTTAAGGTTGCAATAGTTGTTCCTTTCCATTAAAGTTACATTAGATGTCCCTTCTGATTAGAATACAATTGTTATTTCTTTCCACAGATAGAATAATTCGCTATGTCCTTTCCAGTAATTAGAATTCATGATTAATAGATTAAATCTGCAAGTCCTTTCTTAGATTCAATTACCGCTTTATTGTTAAGTGAATTCAATTAGATTAATTAGTTACTTTCATTTTACAACATCTTAGTAATCAGATTTCAATCTCATTTAGTTCTTAGAATCTTTGGTGAACGTTTGAGGAACTTGATTGTTGATGAACTCAGATCTGGTTTAGCTACACAATTTTAGGCTACCTG
This sequence comes from Picea engelmannii, assembly GCA_009831015.1. Taxonomy (NCBI): domain Eukaryota; kingdom Viridiplantae; phylum Streptophyta; class Pinopsida; order Pinales; family Pinaceae; genus Picea; species Picea engelmannii. The sequence goes on from ML777348.1 coordinate 773,390, forward strand.
CATAAAATTTGCCGATATTCTTGAGATACAAGATGAATCCCCGGGTTGATAAATTAATGTTAAACTAAGGTTGTTTTTAGGACATCTTTAGAGCCCAACAATGGTATATCTGACTTATGGACCCTTATATGGTGTATCTATTTGTCTTTGTAGGACCTTATTCGATGGATGGGTATTCATGAGACGATGACTTTGTTTATACCTTCAAGGGGCTTTGGATCCCAAATATGGATGCATAGATGCCATGTTTGGGACAGGATGATGATTAGAGTATGCATAGTGAAGAATGAGGCCGTTTCCTTGGGAGGCACCCTGGAATGACTGAATATGAGATCCCACCTTCTCCCACCCGGATGCTAGCCTTTGGAGGCTTGGACGTCACCCCTTGTATCCCATGATGTCACTAGGGCTTGATGGAGATGATGAAGGAAGCCTGGGATGTGACATTTTTCACGTGTCATGGTGATGGGTGGCCTTTGGAGGCCTAGTGCCACACTTCTCCAACCTAGCATGACATCACCCTTTAAGGGACATTTTGATGTAATTTTATTTAAATTAAATTTTAAGGGAAAAATGTGAAGGTCGACCCTTCTATTTTTTTCATTGGCATTTTTAGGGGAGAGGTGATATAAATACACCTTCCCAAATTCACTTTTAGACATAAGACTCCTCTCACAATGGGGATACATATGAATTTTTTTCCCTATTAGAGCTATTGGCTGAAATTACTAGTGCACACCTCTTGGAGGATTAGTTTGGATGCTTCTTGGATCATGTTTTGGTGAAATTTTTGCAAATTGGGGTTTTAATGCTTGATTATTCTTGGTGAAGTAAGTAAAATATGCAATTCTCATCTCATACTTGGAATGTTTATGGAACATTTTACTTTTTTATGTTGAAGATTATGAAATTTCTTGCTTGAAACCCTAGGATTAAGGAGCATAAGGTATTTCTTCCTTTCTCTATATTTTCATTTTGTCAAAATTGCTAAGAATATCTTGTCTAGATAGGCTTCTAAAGCCCTAAAAGTGCTATCACTTTAAAAGGTTTTTTTCTAGAGCTTGTTGCAAATATTGTTTTTAGTTTCCAAGGAAAAGAGGAACTTGCTAGAGCCCAAAAGAGCTTGCACTCTAGCTAAGACTCCATCTTTGAGATTTAAAATTTTAGTCCTTGAAGTGCCAACACCTCAAGACTTTATATCTCCATCCTTATACTATTGTTATAATTTATCTCTCCAAGTTATTTGTTGTTGTTGTAATTGGATCCATAATCCCAAAAGGCATTTATTTCTATTTCTCTTTTGAAGGATTGATCAAACAAACATTCAAACTTAATTCTCTCAAGCTTTTACTAACTATCTCTAACCCTAGCTTGACCTAGATTACTAATCTACTTGTTGTTGTTGCAAAACATTTCTACGACCATACTTACTGTTGTAATTTTCTGCATACACTAACCTAACTCATAGATAACTTACTCAAAACTTTCTTGTGACAATTTTTAAATAATCCACTTGATATATGCTTAATTTTCACTATCTTTTTTTTTCAATTCCGAGCACTAATTCTTGTGGCAGTTATAGTTTACTCTTGGATTTTATAAACTTTCATATAACCATAATTTTTCTTCATCCATCATATAATTGCACTGTCTATTGTCTATTGAGGTCATGTTATCATAATTGTACTTGGAAATTTCTATATACATGCTATATTGTTCTTGTTCTAGGAAGGTACACCAATTACTCTTTTTTGCCTCAAATTCTCGAACATAGACATTCTTGACTTGGGTGACCAGTGAGAGGGGGGTATATCTTAACCATATCCTTAGTCTACCCATCCATTTAGGTCACTAGGGGTTCCTCCCTTGGGTTGGACCTTCATCCATCCCTAAAAGTGGGTATTTCTCACTGAGGTGACAATGGTGGTATATCTTATTGTTATGCCAATTTCACCTACTTGTCTTGGGATATGGACAAGTACAAATTGTTCGATAACATTTATGAAGGATACAAGCCTTACATTGTTTCAAGTTCTTTGGAATGATAGGAAAATAAGAAACACCATTTTTCTTCAACATACAAATATTATCATAGTTAATGTTCCCAAATCTAGCAGGCCACAAAAGAATGAAAGACAATGTACCATCATCATAGTGAGAAATATGTGCAAAATTATGTTCTCGTGCATATGTCCATTTTAGCTTAAATAAATTTCCATCCTCTGAACATGTCATGGTGACCATTTTGTTGGAGTACCTCCTTATTTCAAATTTTCCATCAAACATGTGAATGTAATGGCCTTGTTTTCAAGTGTGCACAAGAGACAACAAGTTCCTCCACAAATTAGGAAGATAGATAACATCACACAAAATAAAATCTAGGAATCCGAGCAATTTGAGCCTAATAGTGCCAATTCATGCAGGTTTGAGACTAGGTATATTTGCAAAGTACACTTCACCCTCTTTAGTGTCATTTAATTCTTTAAAAACATCTCTCTATAATTTCGAGTGGTAAGTAGCACCGGTGTCAAGAAACTAGGCATCTCTCCAAGAATCAAATGAATCTTTGAAAAAATATTCATTTATGCCAATATTGCAGTGAGAAACAATAAAATGAGTAGATTCATAAGATTTACCTTTGTCTTCCTTTCGTTCCTACTTGTCTTGATCTTCTCCCATGGTATTCTACATTTCTTTTCTTCATGTCCATTCTTACCACAATGAAGACAATGCATATCTAACCTCTCACGTTGATTGTGCCTACCCCATGCATATTAAATTCTTCTCTTTTCATCCTCTCATACTACCTTTTCCTCTAGAAGAATTACGTGATTGTTTATTCCCTTTTGAACAAGGCACTATTGGCATAGGGGTAGACCCAGGTTACAACATTTCAACGATGCACCAACAGAACCCTAACTACTGGCCCTTTCGACAACACCTGCGAAGCATATGAAGTCTCACCCGAGGTAGAGGCAGGGGTGGTTGCATGACTCGTATGTCTACAACCTAGCCAGGACATAGATCTGTGATTACAATGCTCTAACAAATCACTTGGCAGTTACTGTCCGTTAGTATTCAACAATTACTTACTTCGCATATAAAACCCTAATTACAAAGTAACGCAATATTCATCCAGATCTACACATCTAAGCACTTAACATAAGGAAACATATCAGATCTAGCATATTATTCACATTATTAGGCACTAGGATATCATATTCACCTAACATACATTATTGAACTAAGCCTAAATCACATAAACAATATAACAACCATAATGCACAAATAAACCATAACACAGGATATACGTGGTTCACCCCAGTGCGGGGCTACGTCCACCAACTCTTCTCTTCTTTATTATCTTCTGTCAAGCTTCTTACAGGCACATAGCATCAAAAATCTACTCCACAGAGGACAGGAGATCTGAGCGCACCTCGCCAGATCCTCCTTCCCCGGGTTAGGTCATAACACAAAGCCTTCTTACAGTCTGTACATAAGCTTCTTACAATCACTTGCACTTATCTTTTGCAAGTGTTCAACACAGCATGCACAAATCATTCATACTATCCACACTTATCTCACTTTCTTACTGGCCTTGTGGTCTCTTCCTACTTCACCTAGATATCTATTTATACATTACAAATGGGGCCTAAACATGGATAAACCCATGGGTCGACATCCCATACCCATTACATAAACCCAAAACCCAAAAGTTCCCTAAAAAGGGGTCGAGATCCTGTGATCTCTGCTTTGACTTGCGCTCCACCTTCAACCAACTTGTTAAAGTCCCAAAATAGGTCAAACATGACCAAGGATATCAAAAACTTGGTCAAAGTCTCTAGTCACTCTGCTCTGGGTAATTCTGCCTCAAATGCCTCGAGCTTGGATTGAGCTTCTTCGACCTGCTACTTCGCTAAGGCCTCCTGCTCGACGAACTCTTGAATAAATGCCTCGTTCACAGGTCCCTCTAAGTGATGTTCTACCGAAGTGACTACTTATTCCATCTCTTCTCCTCGATCTTCAATTTCCTCAAAAAGTAGGCAAGCTGCATCCTGGACTTGCTGGAGCTTCTGAGTTACTTCCATGACTCTACTTTTTATGGCATGGACCTGTTGTTGAGATGTGTATTATTCTTTGGATATTTTCAGCCTTTCAACTGCTGTCAGGAGTTTCAGTTGCACTTTTATTGTTGTTGCTTGCTTCTTTTCCTCCTAGATCTTTGACTCCAGTGTCTTTAGTTTAGGGTCCTCAGTGAGTTTCTCATAAGTCTGTGCACTGCGACTGCTTAGTTTTTTACATTCCATGGCTAGTGATTTAATCCTTTCAACTGCACTCTGGGTAGTTGCTTCTCTCTGGTCTCACACTTCCTATAGAGTGCTTGGTATTGTTTGTAGCTCTAGTTTTGTGACCCTCTATTGAATCTGCTGAACGACTTCAGCAAGCTTCGCCACTTGATTCCCCACTGGGTTTTCCTCCATTTTCTCTAAGCCTGTCATAGAACGAAGTGCTTTGAATACTTCTTCTTTGACTCCAACCTACTTTGCAAGAAACTATTCTTTCTCATGCTGGATTTGCACTCTATCCTCTTCAAACTTAGTTTGGAGGTCATCCTTCTCCTATTGTGAAACTCGACGTTGCTCTATCACTTCCTCTTGTGCTTGCTTCAAGGCCACTGTGGCCTGCTCTTTTTCTTCCTGTGTGTGATGAAGGCGAGCTTCAGTTGCATCAACAATTCTACAGAGTTGGGTAGGCTCATCTCCCAACTCGATTTCATCTGATGGCGGGGGCGTAGTGGACACTGCGTGACTGGAGTGAAGGGATTGCTGGAAACCTCTTAGCTCTGTCTCAATTCTATCATACATGGCTTCGTGTTTTTCTTCATTTATCTGCAAAATATATTCTGAGGTGTCTGATATAGTTGCGATAATGAAATCGAAGTCATCGACCGTGAGCATAGTCTGTAGCTTCGACTTACTTGCTTTGGAATTCTTCCGCGATGTAGGTTTTGTGGGGGAAACCTTTCTTTTCTTAGATGGATCTGCGTCATTAGGGGGATTCTGTGGTGGTGCTACTTCGCCTTGCTTCTGCTTATCTTATTCCCCATTGTGCTCTTATTTGTATACTTCTTCACCACCTCCTCTGCTAGGTGAATCTGAAGCAGTATCTTCTGATGCACTGCTCAACTCCTGTACCTCTTCTTTCTTCTTCCTTCTGCTGCTACTGGGTGCATCATACTCTTCGCGAGTAACCACCGGATTTCTAATGAGGTCTAGGTCAGATAGTTCTGCCCGATCGACTAGTATAAGGAACTCTGTGGTCCATTCCTTAGTGATTTCTTCCAAGTCCTCCTTTGTGAGATTATAGTATGAATGAAGCTCTTCTTTACTCTCATATTCAAGAGTAGTGATATAAATAAAATGCCTATCTGCGCGGAACTTCATAAGGGGCCTGAACCTGTCCAAAGTGTTTGGTGTCATACTAGGGAAAGAATTGATAGACCTCTTCAGTTGCAGGTAGTAGGTATAATATTGCGTTCAACTTCCATTGTTTCCCCATATCACTCGAATACCAGAGCATGGTGAACTTCGCAGCGAGCGGCTCGAACGAATCAATGTCAGGGAAGGTCGCACCTTCTAGCATCTCCCAAGTAGTAAACACGATGAGGATCAACAACTAGCTAAAATGGAACTCATAGCCCTGATCCCGAGCTTCATAGAAATCCACTTCTAGCTGTTTGACTAAGTAACTAGCCCAATTCATCTGGAGTCCTTCCACGCATTTTCCAGTGAGGTCAATGACAAATCCTGTGACCTACGTGGGTCTATTCTTTCAGACTAGATTACCATCAATCAACTGGAAAGCAAGGCGCACTGCACCATTCTAAATGGAGGCTACCTTGTAGCCTCACGTCCCCTTCTCTACATTGCCATAGGTATCTTTGATATTCTGCGCCAGGGAACGATCCACAACCTTCCCTGGGTAAAATTCCTATGGGTCTAGTCCCTGCGTGCTCAATCCAGTGATCCTATGGATCAGTGTCAGATCGACGGTGATATGCCTATCTAACCATAAATAACTGCCATGGAAGCATGACAACAGGATTTTAACACATGCGCTAACCTCCTGGTGCCTTCCAAAGTGTGGTATCTTCATCATGTTCAAGATAGTGGACCTCGCGATGTCGATGGTCCAAAGGCTGGAGGATGATCTTCGACTTATTCCCCTTGGTCTTGGTCAAGTACTTGTGAGGTGAGAGAATGCCATAGCTCTTGCGGTCTCCTAGGTTATAGTCACTGATATTCAAGGTTGGAATCCTCTCCAACTGCGGTCTGACTGCTTGTATTCCCTTCGACAGGTATGTAGTGATGACTGTGTAGTTGAAGTCCCTCGGGACATTGTCAGGACTCACCACACCGGCCAGGGGTGGGATGCAGTCGAGCAGGATAGATGGGATTAACTTCACATTCACCAAGTCATCTCGATGCTTGGTTCTTTTCTCGGCTGCGGCTCGAGATGGTCCAGATCCGCGAGCAGTCGACGGGGAGGCTTGCACTCCTCTCATTGATGAAGCTTGAACTCCTGCAAACATTACCTTCTTAGCCATTAGATCAATTAGAATTTCCTCTACTGACTTTTCTACTGTGCTAATTTCATCCGACATGCACGCTTGAGATCGAATATCTCAGGTTGGTAAAAAATACTCAATGCAACAAACTGGATGGCGAGGTCTCAATGATCATTGCATGAAATAAACTAGTTCTTCTATGGGCTTGACTAATCACAATTAGAAAAAGTGTTCTTGGTGCAACGCTCGATGGGATAAATAAAAAACACCGTAACGGTTTCTTCCAACGGGTCGAAAATACTTAATCAATACAATTCCATCTGTTATGGCATGGTCCTAACGGTTCAATGGCGAGCTTTTGGTCCATAACTGCTCTTCTAAACGTTCGAGAGCATCGGTCTAATGGTCATAATGCCTCCAACGGTTATATTGCTCCGTCATGTAGAAGTGCCAACATGTGCTATACTGATATTCTGGCGAAGTTCAAATTCTGGAAACCTTCCTTCTGCGAAGTTCTTTCTGAAGCTTCTTGTAATTTGTCTAACTTTGATTTCTTCTTGCTGAGATTTCTATCCTTTTTTCCTATAATCTGAGTTACTAGGTTCCTCTTCCAAGTTTGATTCTTATCTTCTCTTGGCATAGTAACTTCGCGATGTAGATGGTATTTCATAGGGTTCGAGTGTAATACTTCATTTCTATCTGGGTTAGGTGCTCTGCTTTCCTGTGTGGAGGGTTCTTCGAGTCTGTCTGTGCTATTTCATCTTCATCATCCAGATCCATGGTCCTTAGTAGCTTCAATTTGTTCTCCTGTTCTACTATCAAGTGTGCTATTCTCCTAGTCATGAAATCCGTTAATTCTTTATTTTTCTGTTCTAGGGCTTCCTCTTCTTTTCGTCTTCGGATCTGATATTTCTCAATCCAGGTTTTTCCTAATAGCATAGAAAATGGGGCGTTGTTCTCAATAAATTTATTGACCTCAAATTCTTCCTCTGTTGAAGTTCCATGAACACTCATATATGTTTGGGTAAGTCTTCCACATAGGTTGATTAGCTTTCCTCTAAATAATCTTATTCCTCCTAATGAAGGAATCATAGCAGGCTTTCCCAAAATTTCCCAAGTTGTTTCTGTCATAATATTCACCCATGTTTCCTCATCCAGAACACAGTCTATGTCGAAGTCTCCTATTAGTGCTTCTATGCATTCTTTGTCTTTTAAGATCTCTGATAGATTAGTGTCTCTGTGATCATTCAGGGTTTCTTTCATCTTTAGTAATACAGTCTCTGATTCTTTCTAGGATTCTTCCATAATTTTTGTCTCTTGGTCTTTCTCGTAGTTTTCTTGTCTCATATTCATCTTTTCAACTTTAGAAATAATTCTAGGGAAATCCAAAACTTCATGGTCCATAGCTTTATAGCAAAGACAACTAGGTTTTCTACCAGGGCATTCCTTAGCAAGGTGTCCCAGTCTTCTGCAACTGTAACAAAGGGTTAATCCTCTCTTTCTCTTAAATGATCCCCAACTTTTCCTATACTGTGCACTAGGGTCACAATAACTAACCTGCAAAAAATTATTTCTAAGATCCTGCATCCATTTGTCAGTCCAGACATTCTTTCTATGCATAGGAATAACATATCTCTCACTATTTTTCTTAGATCTACTCATATCAAATCTTCTTTCTTCTAGGTGTGCCCTAGTTTTTAGGCTAGGACAAAATTTATCAAACATACCTAGATCCATACTTTTGAAATAAAAAATTTCACTTATCTTACCTTTCTCAGAGCACAAAGCTTTCAGATCTTACCTCTTTTGACAAATTTTTTTCACTGATCTTACCTCTTTTCTTCAAATCCGGTTCCTTTCTTAGCACAAAGATTCACAAGTTAAGTAGAATACTATGCATTAAAGAAACAAATCTACACACAGAGATTTCTTTCTTTTCCTTAGTTCCCAGCAATCACAGTTTTAGGTCCCAACAACAAAACCATTTGTTGGCACAGAGGCATACCTAGGGTTCAACGCTTTAACGACACACCAACAAAACCCTAACTACTGACCCTTTAGGCAACACCTACGAAGCATATGAAGTCTCACCCGAGGTAGAGACAGGGGTGGTTGCAGGACTCAGATGTCTACAACCTAKTTGAGACACATATCTATGATTACAATACTCTAAAAAATCATTTGGCAGTTACCATCCGTTAGTATTCAACCAGTACTTACTTCGTAGATAAAATCCTAATTACAAAGMAACACAATATTCAACCAAATCTACACATCTAAGCACTTAGCATAAGGAAACATATCAGATCTATCATCTTATTCACATTATTAGGCACTAAGCTATCATATTCACCTAACATACATTATTGCACTAATCCTAAATCACATAAAMAATATAACAACCATAATGCACAAATCTACCATAACGCAGGATATACGTGGTTCACCCCAGCGTGGGGCTACGTCCACCAACTCTTCTCTTCTTTATTATCTTATGTCAAGCTTCTTACAGGCACATATCATCAAAACYCTACTCCGCAGAGGACATGAKATTTGYGCACACCTCGCCAGATCCTCCTTCCTTGGGTTRGGTCACAACACAAAGCCTTCTTATAGTCTGTACATAATCTTCTTACAATCACTTGCACTTAGCTTCTACAAGTGTTCAACACAGCATGCAAAAAGCATTCATACTATTCACACTTAGCTCACTTTCTTATTGGTCTTCCGGTCTCTTCCTACTTTTCATAGATATCTATTTATACATTACAAAGGGGGCCTAAACATGGGTAAACCCATGGGCCAACATCCCATACCCGTTACATAAACCCAAAACCCAAAAGTACCCTAAAAAGGGGCCGAGATCCCATGATCTCTGCTTCGACTTGCGCTCCACCTTCGACCAGCTTGTCGAAGTCCCAAAATAGGTCAAACATGACCAAGGATCTCCAAAACTTGGTCAAGGGACAACATGCACACACTATCTCTAGTACTAAGTTGTCTTCTTCCCAAAAACCTTCTCACATTCTGCAATTTTCTCCACCAAAGAGTCAAAATTGAGGGACTTCGGTCTTCCACTATCCTGAAGTGATTCAAGATAGTGTGAATATGTGGGGTAGAGGACCTTGATGAATACCATGAGAGAAATTCCTATATTTACACTAGTAGCATCAACATCGTGCATTATGGCTTTAATTTCAAAAGCTAAAGCCATGGGATCATTATCCTTCATTTCTAGGTTTGAAGAGCTTCATCAACAAATTAATTAGATCCGATTATGAATGTGAATCATATAGATATTTTGACTTATTTAAATCACTCAAATGATATTTGATATATCTAATATGAAGACTCACCTATTCACTTACGGAAGAAACGATCAAGGCATAAGCTTTCTTTCCTTTATTCGTCCATATGCAAAGCTTTTACAAATGTCATTCCAAAGATAATTGAATATTAGGATATGCTCAATCTTCCTTGACCATTTTGGATAATTATCTTTTCCACTGAGCACCACACCCATTATATAAACAAGAGAATTCATTTTTGACAAAAATCACTCCAAAAATATAATTATGTAAATGTTTCCACTTGAGCTCTCAACACATCAAGAAGAAGAGAAGAAGATGTGCATTTTAGATGACCATGGACATACTGCAAAATGATTCTCAAGAATACCAACTACGATGGATTTGGAATATCTACCAACTCTGAGCATAAAAGTTTCATTATAGTCTTATTATATGTGTCAATTCTTGCATCTAAACTTGTGCAAACTAGAGTTGCGGCACTATTCAAAACTAGAGAGATGCTCTTTCTCATGTTACACAAATAAGGGGGTTTGATCTCAAGGAGCCTTGTAACATGCACTCTTATATTGATTCATTGTATTGTTTCTCCAAAAAAATCACTGTATCATATTCAATGTGAGAAAATTAAGCCTTTTTTATAACAACTTTATTTAATTTGGTAGAGATTACACGAGAAAATGTAGGAACTAATATATTTCTTAATCATATCGTTTCTCCAAAAAATTCACCATATCATTTTCAACGGTGGCAAAAATAATCCCTTTTATAACAACTATTTGAAAATTACATATGAACCTGGTGGGAGGTTCATGATTGAATGTGAGTAGAAAACATTTTGCATGCAAAAAAAAGATAAATTGCAACTTTCTTGAAGATATGCCAATGATTGGTGGATAAATACAACGTGCCAATGATTCTATGACATTCATTCATGAAGCGCCTTTGCATTTCTAGCGATTACCTAGTCTCATTTGACTATCACTAGGCTTGACGCATTCACTCTAAAATCCTCAGTCATAGAATAATTAAAAAATACCAAGGGAGAGAGAGATAAAATGCTCAACAGACTGGGAACCTACACTAGAGAATGCCAATCCTCTACTTTCCAACGAATGATACAACAAATTAGGGTTTCATGTATGTGTGGAGGTGTTTTAGGGTTTCCCTAGGCTAGCAATAAACAAATCTTTGCACAGGTAGGGATTGCAAGACAGATTGAAGAGGAAGAGGGGCAGATGAATAATTAATGCACCCATATTTCATAAGAGGAGGAAAAATAAGCTCCAAACATAACAAAGTTATCAAAAAATGGCACCAAGCTCTGATACCAATAATAGATTGGGATTGAATAACTCCATGCATTAATATATATAATTTTGGTTTCATCTTCCCACAGGTCGGTAGGTTGTTCATATTCACCTAGATGACTCTTCATTTTTCCTAGAGCAACTATTTACTATTGGAGAAATTTCTATTTTCGGCACACTAGTTCAGTGGGAGTTAACTGAGTAGTTATATTTTAGAATTTATAATTTTAGACCATCACTATTATGCATGCATTCCTAAGAAAAGCTCAGTGCAACTCACTGCTTCTTCTCTTTTCTTAATTATAGGATGTCTTTTCTTGTATGAGTGAATATCACTCACTCATTGAACATATCATAATATACATTGATTCTCATTCTTCATATTGTATATCTCTTCCTTTTCTTGATAATATTTGTTTGTGTATGCTTTAGCTAGGTCTCCTATGTAGGTTTCCATGAAACACCAACATGGTATTAGAGCCGAGCTTTTTGGAGAAACCCAGACAAGCCAAAGAAGAGCGAAAGATGATTTAATTATTAAGTAAACCTAGTTTCCGCCAGAGTCACAACCTATTCCTATCAAAATGTGAGAAAATTAGAATCAACACAGTCTATCCATTGCTAGGGTGCGACGGTTGCACTCAAACTTATGATTTTTTTTTTCCAAGTATCGACGCAGGCTATCCATTGCTAGGGTGCGACATAGTCACATTGTATCTTTCACTAGGGTGCAACATTTATTTTTTCGAAATAGACATCACCTATCCATTTCTAGGGTGCGACATATTCGCACTGTATCCTTCACTAGGGTGCGATGATTCAATCTTCCCATTGCCAGGGTGAGACACTCTAGAAAATTGGTTTTCTGTAGTAAAACAACCATATCTTGAAATCCAATATCTAGGTCGGGTTGAAATTTTGACCAGAGACGTATGGCATAGGGATGCTCATGCTCACCAAAAATATCCAAAACGCACATCAAATTTTATGAGATATATCTGTTTTATCATATCTCTAGTTGCCATAGAACCGTCAGTCATATCTTGGAATCCACGATCTGGGTTTTCAAGATCTTTTCAAAATCAATAGCAGGGATGGAGATGATGCAAATTCTTCAATCAATTCTGGTGATAATACTCACACCATACAACCATTTTGAAAGGAAGTCGAATTCCACATTCCAACTCAAAAGAAAAGGATTGTACAATTTGACGATGACTACCGAAACAAAACCCATATCAACGCTTGAGAAAACTAGATGGGCCAATCGTAAGGATGAGGCCACAAGAATACTTCTTGAGTTAATCTCCACTAATTTATGGTTTCATGTTGTCACATGCAAGAATCCAAATGATATCTGGACCACCTTGGAAGTACTCTTTGTTGGAAATACTAAAACAACTGAGAGGGGGGGGGGGG
>ML777348.1:795244-807918 GCA_009831015.1 Picea engelmannii
CTTGTTCAATATTTGCCAACACTCTTTGGAAAGTAGGATGAGAAGTGAGGTCATATGATTGAGGTAGAGTTGAATACCTTAGACCCTAAAAGTTTTGGTAATATACAAGATTTCTTTACTAAATTTAAATCTTTGATATTGAACTTGGGTGAATGTGGTATTGAAAAGTCTACACAAGAGAAACAACTTATTCTAACAATCTTGGCCAAGCTAGGACTATAATACGTTGTATATGTCTCCAATTTCCATTCTGGAAGATGTCTTTTGGGAGCAAATTGGAAAATGCCTACGATGGATCAGTTCATTGAGTCTCTCACACAAGAGCAGACAAAACTCATACAGATGGGCCTCATGAAAGATCCAAAATCACATGCACTCACCATGCATGATGGAAAAGGGTCATCAAATCAGAAATCGAAGCATAAACGAAAGGAGCTATTACATCGAGAGTCAAAGAAGGAGGGATATTCCAAACCCTTCAAGGATTCTTCAGGTTCCAAAGATTATTCAAATTCCAAAGGGAAGAAGAAGAAGGGAAAGCAATGCACATATTGCAATAAACTGAATCATGAAGAATCCACATGCATGAAGAAGAAAATAAATCTTATGACACAGGTACTTCAGAAGAATAACCTTGAAGACTTCATTCCTGAAGGAGCCAAGAAGAAGAAGGAAGAAGACCATGCACCTAAGAAAGGTAATCATCATGATCTGGTTGCAATTAATTCCTCATCTTATTCATGGATTATATATTCTGGCGCATCAGATCATATGGTAGGTAAAGAGGATTTTCTTACTTATTTGAGTTCATGCTCTAGACCTCTTATTCTCATGGGGGATGATACTCCAATAGAAGTTGCAGGAGGGGGAAGAGTGGAACTCCCTAATGGAAGTTTTGAGAATGTTTTACATGTTACAAATATTTCTATAAATCCTCTCTCATTTTATTAGATCACTCAAACATGTAAAAGGGTTGAATTTACATTAGATTAAGTTACTATACTTGACATGCATGACAATTCCATTATTATAGTTGGTGAGGTAGATCACAATTCATGGTTGTATAAGTTCACTAAGTTTACTCACTATGAATCCTCTTTTCTACTTACACATGATAATGATAATAGTAGAGTATGGCATGAGAGATTTGGTCATTTAAACTTTAGGTACATGCAATGACTTTCCAAGCAAGGAATGGTCAAAGGCTTTCCATACATTCACTTTTCTGAAGGGGTTTGTGAAGGATGCATTCTTGGAAAGAATCCTGAAGAGAAGTTTGAAAAGGGGAAGGAAAGGAGAGCCTCCTCTTCTTTGGAGCTTGTTCACAGTGATCTCATGGGTCCATTGAATCCAAATCCACCCATCAACAAATCAAGGCATGTTCTTAGATTTATTGATGATTACTCAGGCTATACTTGGGTTTATTTTCTCAGACAAAATTCTTAAGTTTTTTATCATCTCAAAGACTTCAAAGCTCTAATAGAGACACAATCTGGGAAGAAAATCAAGATCCTCCATACAGACAATGGGGGGGAGTATATCAACAAATATGTTCAGAATCTTTGTCGTGAAGTTGGTATCCAGTTGCAACACACAATTCCATACACTCCAAAATAGAATGGAGTTGCTGAAAGGAAAAACATATATCTCAAGGAGATGACCAGTTTCATGTTGCATGCATGATCACTTCCTTCCAAGATTTGGGTTGAGGCACTTAACTGTGTTGAGTACATACAGAACAAAGCACCTCACATATCTGTTGAGGATATGAAACCTTTTGAGGCTTGGACATGTGACAAACTAGATGTCACACACTTATGCATCTTTGTATCTAGAGCATGGGCCCATATTCATTATGAAAAGAGGAAATCCTTAGATCCATAGAGCACACCTTTCATATTTATGGGATATCCAGATGATGTGAAGGGGTACAGATTGATTCATCCCTCTACAGAAAGGCTCATCATTGAGCGCACTGTTCAGTTTTAGGAGATTCCTTTGCATGCACCTCCAGTGCAACATGCAGAGATGATGATTCCACACAATCATATGCTACATATTCAGACACATATTTATAGGATTCTGTACATGCAGATGAGAAGGTAGTATAGCCAAATGAGGAGCTAGCATCAGATCTTTAGAAAATGCCCAAGTGGGCAAATTCCACACTTCAGGCAGTAAGGAACCTTGCAGTGGATCCCTTGGATTCGAGGAGGACTCGATCTCATCATGTGAATCCTTCTCATGTAATTTCAGCTTCTGAACCAACGATGCCCATGCATTTCTATATGGTTCAATATTATGATCCACATACCTATAGTGAGGCTGTTGGAAATCCACTATGGGAAGAAACCATGAAGGAGGAGCATGACTCTCTCCTAGAGAATCAGACTTGGGATATGGTTCCACTTCCACCAGGGAGGAAACTTGTCAGATGCAAATGGGTCTATAGGACTAAGAGAGAAGAAAATGGTTAGGTGAGAAGGTACAATGCCATATTAGTTACAAAAAGATTTCAACAGATTCATGGGATATATTATGATGAGACCTTTGCTCTATCAAATATGGAATCCATTCACTTGGATCTAGCCATTGTAGCAGTCAAAGGATGGGAAGTTCACCATATGGATGTGAAGAATGGTTTTCTTCATGGTGACCTTTCAGAGGAGATCTACATGGAGCAATCGTAGGGATTCATTCATAACTCATATTTAGTATGCAGACTGAAGAAGTCTATCTATGACCTCAAGAAAAGATGGATTCTTAGAGCATGGTATGAAAATATGGATTCTTACTTGCTTTCACATGATTTTGTTAGATGTAAATCTGATTCCAATGTTTACATGCTGAGGACTACTAACTCTATGCTGATTTTAGTACTCCATGTTGATGATATTTTGATCACTGGTAGCTCTACTTCAACCATTTATTTGGTCAAAGATATTTTTCATGACATGTTATCTATGAAGGAAATGGGTCCACTACACTTCTTTATTTGTCTTGAGATTAGTCAATATGCTTCCGGCATCAAACTTTTTCAGGATAAGTATGTCAGGGATCTTCTGGATAGATTCCACATGACAGACTATAAGTCTACACCTACACCCTTCTTATTCGGGATCAGACTTGAGGATGATGGAGATACACCATTAGTGGACAACACTTTGTAGTGATAGCTGGTGGGGAGTCTTGTGTATCTCACCCACACTCATTCAGATATCTCATATGCGGTAGGAGAAATTTCCAGATACATGTAGGAACCCTATGATATGCACTCGAAGGCTTCCAAATGCATCCTCAGATATGTTCAGGGAACCATGAGTTATGGGATTCACTATGCAGTTGGTTGTGAATTATATCTCATAGGCTTCACAGATTCAGATTTGACTGGTGATAACACAGATCACAAGTCCATGTTCGGGTACACTCTCAGTTTGGGGTCAGGCCCAATTTTCTGGTCAAGTAAGAAGCAATCAACCATTGCTTTATCTTCCACAGAGGCCGAGTGTTGGCACAGGGACATAACTAGGGTTCACCGCTTAACAATGCACCAAAAAAACCCCTATTACCAGCCCTTTCGGCAACACCTGCGAAGCAGGCGAAGTCTCACTCGAGGTAGAAGCAAGGGGGGTTACGTGACGCAGGTGTCTGTAACCTGGCTGGGACACGATTATGTGATAAGATCACTTCGCAGAATATTTTGTTAATGCTTAGGAAGTGAACATGCATTAGTTTATTAACCTCATTAACCACCGTAGATCATAATCAAATACAGATAAGAGCAGTAACAACAAGTGATTATGCACCTTGAGCACTTAGCACTGTGAGTTAAGTTTAGCATTCATTTACCCTTTAACATAAGTAAATTACTTGAGAAACAAAATATATAGTAATTACACATCATAATCAAAGAACTAAGAAAATTCATAACATAAATGACACTACACAAAGAAAACCATGAGACACCAGATATACATGGTTCACCCCAGGGTGGGGCTACATCCACAAACCACTTCACCTCTTTATTACTTGCCAAAATATTACATCCAGTCACTCCTGTGCACTAAGCCACAGAGTCGAACTTCGCACAAGATAGGAGATCTGTGCATTAAGCACTAAATCCTCCTTCTTTACCTTCAAAAAATAGGCTAGATGCATAGAGACAAAATATCTTATCACGACACTTAGTACCTGCTCCACACTAAGAATCACAAGAACTAAGCATAGTCTACAAAATCATAGTCGAGCACAAAGCCTCGACCACATACATTCCTTCTCACACAAAACTACTGCTTCTACAATACATTCCTATTTATTTATACTTTACAAAATCTTACAATAAGGCCTAAACATGGGGAAAACCCATGGGCTGACATCCCATAAACCCATCACAAAACCCATAGGACCCCTTAATAGGTCCACATAACCCTCAAAATAGGTGAGATCCATGATCTCAGCTCCACCTGGGCGCTCCTACTTCGACCAACGTGTTGAAGTCCAACAGTGGGCAAAAACCTCCAAAAATGACCAAAGTTTCCCCAAAACTTGGTCGAGGGCCAACATTGAGTACAAAGGAGTAGTCAACTATGTCATTCAGACACTTTGTCTTCAACACTTCCTTATAGAGCTTGGTATCCATTTTCACTGTCCGACTATCATATGGTGTGACAATCAGAGTACATTGAGATTTTGTAGAGATCCAATACATTGACAACGAACCAAACATATTGAGGTCCACATGCATTTCATCAGAGATTTAATACATGACAGGATTATTTATTTTTAGTTATGTCCTTCCTCTGAACAAACTGCCGACATATTAACCAAGACCTTCATTGGGTAGAAGTTTCATAATTTGTGGGATCCTCTTGGAGTGAAGAACATATTTGCGTAGTAGTTGCCTTTTATTCTTTTGATGCATTGTCTTTTGAGGGGGAGTTTTGTTCCCACGTGGTTTTCACTCTTTCCTCATTTTTATTCAATGTTCATTAGTTTCATTGTACATGAGTACCTAATATGGCCTAGTAGCCATGACTCATTTTTAACTTCATAGTGATGTTCAGGGGGGTGTTGGAGAAATTTCTATTTTCGGCACACTAGTTCAGTGGGAGTTAATTGACTAGTTCTATTTTAGACTTTCTAATTTTAGACCATCACTATTATGCATGTATTCCTAAGAAAATATCATTTCAGCTCATTGATTCTTCGCTTTTCTTAATTATAGGATGTTATTGCCTATACGAATGAATATCATTCACTCATTGAACATATCATAATATACATTGATTCTCATTCTTCATATTATATCTCTCTTCCTTTTCTTGATAAGCTTTGTTTGTGTATGCTTTAGCTAGGTCTCTCGTGCATGTTTCCATGAAACATTGACATTTACAATACCACAATCCCAAGGATTAGGTATTTGACACATTATTGGTATGAGAAGGACAAACAAAGCTACAATGGAGGATATATATTTGTATTTTGTTGAGTTTGAAAACTTACAATCAAATTATCAATTACTTGTCTTGTTACAAGATATATATTTGGTGTTGGACACATAGATTGTTTATGCAATAGTGAATCAAGCGAAGACATATGTCAAGATTAAATATTGTTTCAAAATGAGCAATTAATGAGAAATTATAACATGGAAGAATGTTTTATAGAACTATGTGCATCTACCGTGTGAAAGATCAAGAGAGACAATGTAAGTTTGTTTATTCTTATTTATGTTTTATATATTATTATATGTAGAATGGTATTTTCTATAACATACATTAGAGGAAATTTCAACTTAAAAGTGTCCTAAAAAAATAAAAAAAATCGATAAAATAATGTCAGGTAGACAAATTTTTAATGTTTCACTTGTATCGAAGCTTCTCATGGTTATTTCACTTTTATCGAAACTACCTTAAATATATATTTTATATTAAAATAAATTTATGAAGACGAAGTTCCATACAGTGTTTTCCTCCAAAATAAGGAAATAAAATTAAATACACAATACCCTCTTAAAAGTTATTGGACCAAATTTTCAAAATGCAAAGCTCCAAAAAAAATCTATTAAATATTATTAAAACATAACATATAAAATTACACATACTCAAATTATATAAGATTAAATTATATATATATATATATATATATATATATATATATATATATATATTTTAAGGTCACAACCAAGCCAGACACCAAATTGGTGTATGAGACCACCTTCGCCCAACAATTTGACTGGTAAAGTCTACGGAGGTATACATACCCTACCCCCCTCTGGATTTGAACTTGTGACCTCTTAGGAGGAAACACATGTTCTTAACCATTAGGCCCACTCTGGCTGTATATATATCAAAAGTGTGTGTGTGTGGATATTGTAGTAAGTAATAAACGCACGAAACTTGTGATTAAAAAAAAAAAATGTTAGTAATGAAAAGTGCCAATGCATTAATATCACTTCAATAAACTATCTCTCATTTATTAAAACTACTAGAAAATAAGTTAGCATATTAATTCCACTCTCGATATCCAAGACAATTTTGGACAATTTCAGGCAGCCTGGGTAGTGATCATGCTTAGAGTAGACAAATTATGTTATTAAAAAATTCCACCCATCTCCAAATTATATAATAAAAAATTGTCTAAGACATGCACCTATTTTCAATTTTAAAGCATTTTTATTGACTTATAATAATATATAAAACATGAATAAGAATAAACAAACTTACATTGCCTCTTTTGATATTTCACACGGTAGATTGAAAGGGGCAAAAGGGATGCAAAACCTAACACCATAAATATGAAACCTAGACATAAAAGAAAAGAAAAAATGAAGTAAAAATGGATGTAATCTATATAAAAATAAGACATGAAGGAGATGCAAAATTCATAAAAGGGATAGAAAAATGGACGTAGAGGGATGCTAAATGAGACAAAAAAACCAATATTTTAAAATATTGACATGCATCCAATTTCTCAATTTACATAAACTAGGACACAAAATAAGTTTGATTAAAGTTACCTTTTCTTGTAAAATCTAATCTAATCTTGAAAAGAGATGGGGAAATGATAAAATCCCATCTACTCACTTTTTATTTTTCTTTTGGGGGTGTAAAACATTTAAAAATAAAATAAAAACACACAAATTATATTATCAGAAAGTAAGTATACATGACAATAATCATATTTGGGTCAAAGACCTATTAACACTTAGAATAGGGGTTTAATAACCAATATTTGACCTTTGGAACTGAATTGAAAAAGATAATGACAAATATGAACAATGAAGCCCAAGTATGCAAAACTAGTGGTGGAACATTATCTTCAAAATTGTGAGAAAATGTTGCATCTCAATGTTGCCCCCCTTGAACATTAATAGACGTGAATTTCCCCCCCCTTTTACTTATGTACATATTTCCACTTAGTGGAATGGTCCCTTGTTGGTGAAGGTTGTAGTGAAACTAACTAGAAAGCATCTTCCCCATTAGACATCAAGGCTTAATTTCGATGTACCAAAGTTACTAGAATCATATCGATGCTTCAACCCTCTTGAGGAATTATTCATCTAAACAACTTGTATGCTAGGGGTTCATTCAATTCGCAACATTAAGCCTTGATGATAATACTTTGCATTAGAGGGTAGGATCAAGATCAATGTCAATTCCCTATACTTAGAGAAAACAACAATCGATATTAGAGAAGTTACAAGAGTCACATTTCAGTCTTTGCATTTGGTCACTCTCCCCTTTTTCCTTGGTGAAATATTGGAATTGGGACATAAATCCTTCAAATAATAAATATTTCTTGAAATACTTGATATTTGAAAGTCTTATTCTCATAATCTATACTCCAGAGCCAACAAGAATCATTCCACTTGAAAACAATTGAATATAGGAGATCATTACTCAATTCATGCTCGACATAAATATGGACAAAAGTAACAATTCCCTTTTGAACTTGGTTAATGTTAACCTTCATATATCTCTTTGAAACATTGTTAATTTGTTCCAACATTGACATAACCTACACAAAAACATGGATATTCGACATGCACACCTAGATGAGAGTGGTGGTAAAAGACATGGTTTCCATATTAAACACTCGAAATCGGTGTTCAAGGATAAGGTTAGCATGAACCATAAATTACCATGACCTCTCTTCCAAGGCCTATTTATGGTCATTGTGATTATTGAAAAGTAAAATAATAAAACCCTAGAACAAAAACAAAGCTCAAAATTTGTGGTCCAAGTGAATTTAATCCACTAAAAAAGAGTGTATGTTTTTGGAGAATTGGAGGATTAGGTAGATCATAGAGATAGTATTCCAAGAGAAAGGTGATGTATAAAGACACTATTACAACACTTAAGCACAACTGAGAATAGCTCAACATACATAGCAGTGTAAGAAACCAAAAATATTTCCATACACACTACACTACACTCTTGTTCATTATTTACTTAGATCGACCCATAGGGCCTTCTTATATAGCACCAAGATGTAATTGACTCTCTTGAAGCAAGGAATAAAAGGTTCACATAGACTAGTTAGGGTGTATAATAAAATCCTTATTTTTTTCCTTGTTATGTGCACTAGTCAACTATTTTGTTCCAACTTCCTAACCAGTGGAATGCTTAGTTGACCATGTAATTGGTCACTTAGTCCACCACGCAGTTGACTCTCATAGTTAACTAGAGACTATTGGTTGGTTTTCTCGAAAATATCCAGAGGTGTGATGAAACAACATAGCCTACTTTACCAACACCCCCCTACTAGAACAATGCTCTAGAGATCCAGGAGGTGAAATTACTTCTATATCCACCCCGATAATTGTAGCTTATTGAATCCCAAGCATAGCTTGAATTTTAACAAAATTATCTTCTGAGAGACTCGATCATCCTTCCTAGAGAAACCAAGATTCACAAGATGTTATTAGACTAATTGTCTCAAATAATGAGCATGAAGCTCCACGTGCTTCATTTTATTGTGTGCAACATGATTTTCTACAACCTTATTGTACTTTGATTATCATAATATTCCACAGTCAATTACTCGATTGGAAAACCAATTTATCCCATGAGATGTTGATTCCATACAACCTCTATGACAACATGCACTACACCACAATATTATGCTTTTGTGGTTGATAAAGATACCACCTTCTCCTTTTTACCAGAGCAGATAGTGGGTCTAGATCCAAGTCGAAATACATATCGAGATGTAGGATTTTTATCATCACCATCTCCATCCTAATATGATTTCATGTAACTAAGTAAATAGTTCACTTTGTCACTATAATACTCTATACCAAGCTAGTAAGTTCCTTGATTTAATGCACAATTCTATTTGTGGCTTTAACTTGGCGACTTTCTCGCGGATCCTTCATAAATTGAGAAACCAAACTGAAAACAAAGGAAATATCAAGTTGATTGCGAGTTAAATAAATAAGGATACCAACAAGATGTTGATATAGTGTAGCATCAATTTTGAGAGAATCAGACTTCTTAGTTAGCTTCACTAGACTTGATTGATAAGGTGTAGCAGAAAGTTTATAGTCTTTCATTCTAAACTTTTGTAAAATATTCAACACATATTTAAGTTGAGATATAAAAATTACATCATCCATTTATAAGACCTGGATGCCCAAAAAGAAATGGAACAGACCAAGGTCATTCATCTCAAATGTATCTATTAATTTTTTTCTTCTAACCCAAAATTAAATTAACATCGCTTCTAGTAATGACTAGGTCATCCACATAGAACCAACCAATTAATGTTTCACCATTTACATGTAATACATAGATATTGTGATCTAATTCATGACATTTGAAATCGAGATTGAGGAAAAAAAAATTAATCTTCTCATACCATGCATTGCGGGTTTGTTTTAAACCATACAAGGATTTCATCGGTGGGCATAAAAGACTACCATCCTTCTCAAAACTGGGGTATTTATCCATATAAATATATTCAATTAGATCAACATGTAGAAAAACACTTTTGACATCCATCTAATGTATTTCCAATCCAAAGTGAGTAGCAAGTGAAACAATTATTCGAACAAAGTTCATTTTTACAATTGGGGAAAAGGTCTCAGTATATTCGATGCCTTATTTTTTAGAAAACCCTTAGCTACTAGATTATCCTTATACCTTTCAACAATGCATTCATATGTGAATTTTTGTTAACACATCGACATTTTACTACATTCTTTTCATGCGGTCAAGGAACTAAATCCCACGTGTCATTCTTCATCAATGAATGATACTCATCAACCATAACATTCTTCCATTCAGGTTGATCATGTGAATTTGCATATGTCTATGGATAACATTCCTCTAGTATGAGTTCCATTAGAGAAACACTACCATGTTGTTTCTAACTTCTAGTTTTTATTTAGTAATCAATATCTCTTGCATAAGCTCTAGTAGCTTCAATTTTCTTTGTTTTCCATCTGGGAAGAGAAATCCCAATTGTTAAAAGAGTGACTACACCAAGATCATCATTTTTGGATTGAATAGGGGTCCTAAATATTGTTCTCAATTCTACCATAGAATATTCACTATAGATTGATTTAGGCAAAGAATTTGATTGACCAATCAATGGTCTTAAGAAGTAGTTAGTAGATCCAAAATTTCCTAGGATTTCCAAAGGATCATTTCTCAATATTCCAAAAGAGGAATTCAACAAAGTGGTACATAAGGTTTTCTCATCAAAGAAAACAAATCTTATACATATAATGTCTTGTTTGAAAAGGTAAAAAAAATATATGTACATTTGACTCTTCAAAGTATCCCATCATAATACAAGCATGACTCTTTGCATCATGTTTCTTCTCACCATCATTTGGAATATGAGCCCACACTATGCATCCAAAGATTCTAATATGTCCTGAGGGTTTTCTTCTGCTCCATTTTTTAGCTGGAGTCACATCCCATACAACTTCAGTCATAATCATAGTTAACAAATAGTTTGATAGACAACTTCTGCCCAAAATTAGTTGATAGATCTTTGACTTGAATCAAACAATGTGCCATTTCTTAAAAAGGTTGATTCTTTCTTTCAACAATTCCATCCTACTAAGGTGTGTAAGGTATATATCTATGCCAAGAGATACCATTTTGTCAGGAGTAACTTTCAAAATCCTTGCCTACATATTCTCCTCTATTTCCATATCTTAAACATTTCATAGGTCAACCACATTGTTTTTCAAGTAATGCCCTAATCTCCTTGAACTTTTCAAAGACATGATTCTTATTCTTCAATAAATATACCCAAGTGTACTTGGAAGAAAAGTCTTCAATGAAGGTCAATACATACCTGGCACCAACTAGAAATGGTTTGTTTAGGGAACATAGGTCTCTATGGACAAGTTCTAGATGATTATTTTCTCTCCAAGATTTCCCTATTTCAAATACATCTTGATGGTTATTTCCAAGCATACATCACTCACATGCTCCATTGCATGGAACAACCTTAGGTAGTCCAATAAACATGTTGTGTTTCAACATCAATTTCAATATTTGAAAACTTAAATGTCCAAGTTGTTCATGCCAAAATCTACTTCAATCGTCGATGCTATATGTGAGTGTAGTTGGTATTAGGTATTTCCTTGGAAAGTGACACAACACCCCTACCTCAGTAGGCTTTGCGTGACCTCCTAGTCCAAGGATTGTTCTTAATATCCCCTTTGAGTCGAAATGACTCTTTGATTCCCAGCTGTAATCTTCACACTTGTAACCACAAGTTATTCTAGAGTTACACTTGTGCGAACAAGCACAAGGCGCAAAACTCAACTCCACGTGGCCAACCGATATGACCACGACCTTCACCCGAAAAGGTGTTTCGGGTTTCACGACTTCACGATTCCTATTGTGAGTTCCCCTGACTCCTTCAATCCCTGAAACCCCGAAATGGACTAATGGGTCCTCAACTCCTCCTTTATGTCTCAACCATATGACCTCAGTCAAGTCTTGGGGCCTCACTCCTAAGCATGTCGGGATTTCGCGACTTATGAAGTTTCGATGCAACTCTTCCTCTTTTCCCGATGACCAAATTCATGATGCTTCAGATCAACGGTCCTAGTTCCTCCACGATCTATCAGTCTAGATGGCATCGAGATTTCGCAACTCACAAATCCTCGAGTTGTAACTCTTCCACACCACTAACTCCCGAAATGCTGAAATCCGAAACCACAAGATCAACAACTCCCGTTGATTCAGATCTAACGACAACTATTCCTCCTGAGCTTGCGAGTGTTGAAAGACAGTCAGCCTTAACTTCTCCATTGATCCACTGGATCCAATGGTCCACAAAAAATCGATGATTCTCCCTCCAAGAATTTCAACCGTCCGTTCAAACTTTCAATGACTTCCAGCCAAAGAAATCGACATATTTTCCTTCTAAAATTAACTTCTACAAGGTGAATCTAGAACTCGTCCTTCCTTCGAAATCTTCGAAGTCTATACCCCTCCTAAGCTTATACTTTTCTACAAACTCAGATATTTCTAAGGAATTATTGCCTCTGCACCTCCCGAATTCCGAGTCAACGAACTGTTGATCTCTTTGCCACATGTCCTCTTATGATGGATGACTGTGATGATTTTGGGACTTCAAAAAGTCCACTCTCCTGTGCACTATCGAAGGGTTTAACCCTCGTGCACCTTCCTTCGGATCCAACG
>ML777348.1:816960-832506 GCA_009831015.1 Picea engelmannii
ATAAAGTGCCTCAAATGGGCTCATCTTTAGAGATGTTTTGTACCCATTGTTATAAGCAAACTCTACCAAGTGTAGGTAGTCTTCCCATTTTGATGGTTTATCCATCACATACATCCTCAACATATCCTCAATCACTTGATTCACCCTCTCTGTTTGTCCATCTGATTTTGGATGATAAGCTGTACTAAAATTCAAATTTGTTCCAAATCCATTAAATAATCCTTTCCAAAATTTTGAGGTAAATTTTGGATCTCTGTCAGACACAATTGTCTTGAGTATACCATGTGATCTAGCAATTTATTTCATATAAACATCATCAATGTTGGTTTCCTTGTGAGTGAGCTTAACTGGAATAAACTGGGCAACTTTAGTAAGCTTATCCACCACTACCATGATAGAATCATGTTACTTGTTTCTCCTGGGCAGTTTGGTGAAGAAATCCATGGTTACAACTTCCCACTTCCACTCAGGAATGGGTAATGGATGTAGCATGCATTTTATGCACTCTTTTGCTAAGTGCATCAGAAACTTTGTTCTCTTTCCCCTTGATATGATTTATATCAAAGTCATATTCACTTAGAAATTCTACCCATCTGCTTTGCCTAGCATTTAGAGTTGGATGATCAAATAAATATTTTAGACCATTATGGTCTATTCTTAGCTCAAACCTTTTCCCCATGAGGACTCCATTTCCTCAAGGCATGCACTATGACTGCCAACTCCAAATCATGAGTGCCATAGTGTCTTCCATGATCCTTTAACTTCCTTGACTCATAACATATAACAAACCCATTTTGCCTGAGGACTCCACCAAGTCCCTCTTTACATGCATCTGTGCATACAATGAAGTCTTCATTTGGGTTTCCAATCCTTAGTATTGGAGAACTTGTTAATAATTGTTTCAAGTGTTGGAAACTCTTTTCACAATCCAATGTCCACTGGAAATTCACACCCTTCTTTTGTAAGGAAGTGATTGGGTGTGAAATTTTTTAGAATCCTTCAATAAATATCCTATAGTATCCTGCAAGGCCCATGAATGATCTGACCTCTGTCACATTATTTGGCACTGACCATTCTCTAATGGATTATATCTTCTCAGGATCCACTGCTATCCCATCTCTTGAAATGATATGCCCCAAATAATGAATTTGCTTCTGATAAAATGAACATTTTCTCAATTTGGAATACAACTGATGCTCCCTTAATACTTGCAACACCATACTCAAATGATGTTCATGCTCTTCCTCTGACTTAGAATATATAAGAATGTCATCCAAAAAGACAATGACAAACTTGTTTAATATTCTCGAAAAACACCATTCATTAAGCACATGAAAACAGTTGGTGCATTTGACAACCCAAATGGAACCACTGTGAACTCATAATGACCATACCTTGTCCTGAAGGCGGTCTTGCTGATATCTTCCTCCTTAATCCTTACTTGATGGTATCCTGACCTGAGATCTATCTTTGAAAAGATATTTGCATCCTTCAATTGATCAAAAATATCATCAATCCTTGGTAGAGGATACTTGTTCTTTACAACCACTTTATTCAACTATTTGAAATCAATGCACAATCTTAATGTCCCATCTTTCTTCTTCACGAATAAGAATGGGACACCTCAAGGTGACACACTTAGGCGTATATACCTGTTGGTTACTATTTCCCTTCTCGGTTTGTCTGAGTTATTGACCCAGGGTTCATGTCATTCGGGGTTCCAACAAATCCTCTAAAACTATCAGCCCTCCTGGTAAACCAGAAGGCAACACATCACCCCGAAGGTACTGTGCAGTCTCACCTGAGATAGCTTTAAATGGGTGACTGTAAGACTCAGGTGTTTACAGCCTAGGAAAGAGTAGGGGATAGGGGTTTCTTGATTAAAGTCAGGTACCATGAGCTGTAAGGTAAACTACTTATTCCTTGAAGTTGCATATGTATATTCCACAGTTTAATTCCAACAAAGTATAAACAGATTCATAACAATTTATTAACTCATTCATCAAGCTTAACCATTAATTGCTGAAAGAAAGTAGAGAAATGCATACATTCAACACATTACGCAAGTATTATCGTGGTTCACCCCCTCCTGGGCCATGTCCACAAATATTTGGCTCTTGGCTCTTTTATTATGGCAGTTCTGCATTCCTGGTGCCACACACTGACAATTCTCCACAAAACTGGGTAAGATCTATGTGAGGCGAACTAGATCACACCAAACTCTACAACCTGCAGTCTAATCCTCATATCTACCTTCCCTCGTATCTTCTTTTCTCAACATATTATAAAATCAATTCATACAGCTAAAAAAATTACATATCGCCTACGCTCCTGCGTGGTTACAGTCTCCAAAATTTAACTCCAAATCCTAACCCTCAACAACAATAATAATAACAACAACCCTCATAACAAAAAAACATCATCTCTATATGATACTTTCGTATCTATATTTATACATTTCTGGATCTTCAGCCTTTTACAGAATATTACCAAAACCCTAACCCTTCTTACGTTAGGTCTTTCTCCCATGCGTGTGTTGTTCTTCCTCCAGCTGTCGCTTTCCTTTGTGCATGCTTTCTTGCATGAGTGCATGTTGTTCTTTTGCCAGTTGTTACTTCAGGTTTTTGCATGCTTTCTTTCCCACGATTGTTATTCTTTCCCCTTTGGCTTGGTGCCAACAGGCCCCCAACACTAACATGTGACTCGTCCTGAGTCACCTAATTGCTTTGTGCTTCCTCGATCTCCTTGGTGATCATCTGGAACTTCTCCTATAACTCTGCCACTTTTGTTAGTGCCTGCGCGGTTTTCTCCTTGATGGTGTCGACTATTTGAGCTGCCACTCCCTCGCTCATCAGTCCTGTGCATTCTAGCTGAGTCCGTGCTGTCTGTTTTCTAGCTTCTTCTGCCTGTGCAAGTACTTCTTCTACCCATTCCTGCAACGATTCTATTTGAGCCTGACGCTCTTGTTTTTATGTTTGCACAGTGATAAGTTCTACCTGTATCTTCTTCAACTCTTGCGTTCCCTTGAACCGTTCTGGAATTGGTATGGTCTTTTGTCGCTACTTGAGTTCCTGGATCATTGCATTGATCCTCTCCTCCTCCTTGTCCCAATGTTGGACATGTGAATCCTCTTCCAGCCTTGTCCAAAGTTGCGCTGTTTTATCCAACAGGTTGGCTGCCGTGCTAACCTATTTTTCTAGCTCCTGCAGTTGCATTGCTACTTCCTGCTTCCTTTTCTCCTTCATTGCTGGTGGATTTGTCGGTCTAATCTGTCCGTGGAGAGTCTCAATATCCTTATGATACTGATCAATTTCCTGCGCAATTTGGTCGATCTTTTCTTTGGCTGGGAGTTCATTTCCTTGCGCAGTGGTTGGAAGTTTCCCACAAATTTCTTCCACTCTGCATTCCATCTCGTTTCTGTGTTCCTTCTCCTCTTGAGTTTCATATTTTCCCTGTGCACAAACTGTTTCCAACGCTTCCTGCTTCTTTGTTGCTTGCTGTAGCTCGAATAAATTTTTATGTTCTCGTGAATGCATCTCGTGGTCGATGCTAACCTGTAGTTTGTATAATTCTCTTGATGGAATCCATGTCAAGACCAATTGGATATGATCCAAATCCTTCAGTGGTGTCTGTCCCACAATTTCGTCCATTCACATCATGCTAGGATTTATGTAGACTGTGGAATTTACGTGTGGTATCAGAAGAACTAGGTTGTGTTCTTCTACCTCCACCCTTTCTGTGGTCTATGTGGTCGATGGATCTATGCCTCTACTACTATTTGTGATCTAGGATTCCCCGAGTTTCTTAAGGAGCTATCCCATTTCTGTCAGTTCCTTCTGTACTTTATCCTTGTGGTGCGCGACATGATCAAAATCCTCTGTGAGGAAGTCTTGGACCATTCTAGCAATCATCTCTTCATCATCCTCCGTGATTGTATAGTCCAGTGGTGGTCATTGTGCCTTCGTTTTCTTGCACATACCTGCTTCTTGTACTGCTAGTCTCTTAATTTCCCCTTGTTTCCTATGTGATGGGGTTCGATGCGGTTTCCTGTGCTCCCTCAACCAGTTTCTGTTGTCCATTGGTTGGATGAGTGGTTTCTTTCATCCCCTTCTGGGTCCCTGGTTTCTCTAAGCTATCATCTACCTAAGTCGACTTGGTTTGGCCCATTCTTCATTTCTTGGGTACTCGGATTTGTGGAGGCTGTGTTTCCGCCTGCGCAGCCCCTCCTTCTACTGTTTGTCTCGATACGTCTCTGGGTATGGTTGGAATCCTCCATTCATCAGGCCATTCACTGATGATCATTTCAATATCTCCCTTAGTGATGCAATAGCGCATCTGTAGCCACTATTTATCCAGGTCCTGCCTTGGTTGTATCCATATGGCTTGTCACCTAGCATAGAAATTGGCGATGCCCCCTTATCGTGCGAAAACCGCTGGTGTTATTCTCCATGCTCGACTGATGGCTTCCTGTATCTCTCGTAGGTAAGCTTCGAATACGATTCCATTCCCCCTCTTATGCTTGGATAGTGGCGCGGATCTTAGGATGCAATATATTTCTCCTCCTCATGGCTGTGGTGTGGTACAAAAGATTGCGTATTCTGGTTCTTGCCATCCCATGAAAGCTATGAGAGTGATCAGCCATGAGTAATGAAATTCTGTACCTACATCCTACGCGTCTTTGAAATCTACTTGGAGCACGTTTCATAGTTATGGCACCCAACTCATGGAGGTGCCTTCTGTGCACTAAGATGCAACAACAATGACCCCTGCCGATACTTCGTCTTTGCGGCATTTTCTTAGTAGTTTGTAGGCTAAGATTTTTGCGCCCAATTGTGTCGCGACATTATTGATCCGTTTGATTATAATGCCTCGTGTTCCCCTTTTGGTGCCATATTTCTTCTTCTTTTCTTCTGCCAATTTTTTTTTCCTTGGACTTATTGTCCAGAATTAGCGCGGAATCCATACCCCGGGTGGGTAGGCCTGTTATCTGCACGATAAGTTTGACAGTTATGGGGACGGGTTTGTCTATCCATACATCCCCTCCATGCGTAACTGCTAACAGTTTCTTGACGCATGCCGATGCATATTGGCCTCTGCCAAAGTGTGGTATCTTCAACAATCCTATACTCCATATTATGTCCAGTCCATTTGCCCACTGGTGTGGATGCATGATGGTTTCTTTGAGTTGGTTCACAACTATTTTATGCATAAAGACCTATGGTGCAAGCTCTGGATATTTGGTTTCATCTGCTACATCATGGTCGAAATACTTGAGCTTCCCGACGTGACCCAATAGCTACGGGTCCACCTGTACTCCCTTTGGTATGTGAGGTGGAATAATCTCTGCAGTCGGTTTCTTTCGATGTGAGCTTGGTATCTGAACTCGGTCCTCCTGCTGTGTTGGCTGGCTCGAAGTTCCAACAACTCCTGGTTGTTCCCTTGTCATCCACTCTGGCCACGCCCAGGTAGTTCCAGTGGTCTCCTCGGCTAGGTGACCTAGCCCAGGTGCTTGTGTCTCGTCCGGTTTCTCCTCTGCTCCTAGATGTTGTGTCATTCTGTTCACTTCCACGGCTGCTTCAGTATGTTTCGGTGGTATTTCCTGGTGGGTTTCTTCTTCTTTGTTCTGAGGCTCATGCACCGCTGTTGGTGTATCCTGTTCCATGGCCTCTGTTTGTGGTTTCAGAATATCCTCTAGTATTGGTGTGGACTCTATTGGGATTTCCTCTGGCTACGAGATTTCGTCAATATCGACGATCTTCGATGGATTCTGCTAGTTTTCTTCCAGTGGTCCCCGTGACCTAGTCTGAACCCTGGTTGATCTGGATGTCTGGCCTGGTTCTGCGAGCTTCATTGGTGCTATAACGATGTCTGTTGAACGTTTGCTGAGTTCGAATGGATTCAGTGAGCTCAGTGGTTTCACTATGTTCGTTTTAGTTGTTGTTGCTCTTTTTCTGTTCTCCTTTCATGAATAGACTAACTGCTTCTGTGCTCGTGTGTTTTATGGGCTCGTCATGAAGCTTGTCGAGGATGCTTCCTCCATCATGCGATTAATGCACCATAAATGTGGGTTCAATGCATCCGCGACGGTTTCATACTTGCCATTACGCCTAATCTGCCATCTCCAATTGGCATGTTTAATGTGACATCCCATCCGTCCTTGCCTTGCTTTAACTCTGCCTCATGTTGTCTTGTCAGCCTGCTTTTGCCGACTTTCCTTTTCCTTCTTGTTTCCTTTTTCGGTATGGCTGTTATCATTTTTTTTTTACTGCGCGGTGCGTGGTCGAATGTCCTTGTACAATTTCAGCTGGCTCCCATTGATCATTCCTTTGAGTTCCGTGCTTGCTAGATCTCTTAACTATATAGCTCCTCTGTCTATGACAGATTTTACTTCGTATGGTCCTAGCTAATGCATTCTCAGCTTTCCTGGGTGTTGAAATGATTTACTGTCGTAGAGAAGTACTAGATCTCCTTCCTTGAATGTATTCCTCTTGATATGGCAGTTGTGCCAAGCTTTGTCTCTTGCTTTCTGTATTTTTTGGTGGAATCCTGCCAAGATTCGTTCTTTCTCCATCGACAATAACTGATTCAGTGTTTCCTGTACTGCGCCTCATTCTGTCATGTGTGTGATAGCTGCTACACGTAGACTAGGTATTAAAAATTCTAATGACGCTACTGCTTCTTGACCATAGAATAGTTTGAAAGGTGTGTGGCCTGTCAACTTTTTGCATGTGGTTCTATATGACCATATAACTGTTGGTACCTTGAGGTCCCAATTGTCCCTATTGACGTTACATATATGTGTCAAGGCGTTCTCTAGAATTTTGTTGAAGGCTTCTACCGTGCCGTTTTCTTGTGGATGATATGGTGTGCTTTTTTGTTGATGAACTTCAAACTCTTCGAGCATCGCTCAGATGGTTTTTTTTATGAAGTGCGTTCCTTGGTCACTCATCAAAATTCTTGGGCACCCAAATCTAGTAATTACCTATTCAAACAAAAAGTGTGCAGTTGTCTCTGCCCTGCAATCTTTTACTGGTGCGGCTTCCGCCCATCTTGTTAGGTATTCCGTCGCGGTGATAATATATCTCGCCCCCGTTCTTTTGGCTAGTGGGTTAATGGGTTCCAAAAAGTCTATTGCCCATTTATCGAATGAATGAAGTGTCACTTGCAGTCATAGTGGCATCTCATCCCTTCTGTTGGGTTTGCCTACCCTTTGACATACATCATATTTCTGTCAATACTCTTTCGCGTCTTTGTGGATCGTTGGCCACCATAATACTGTGCGTAGTACATTCTGCGTGGTAGTGTTTCCTGCATAATGCCCTCCTTCTATTCCCTTGTGGGATTTTGCTAAAATTCTTGGTCATTCATGGTCTATTACGTATCTTCATAAGATACTATCTGCACCCATATTGTATATATGTCCTGCAATCAATTGATAGTTGGTTGTGCGGACTACCAGGTTCTTCTTCTGCGTAGTGGTATATTCTTGCGGTGCAGTACCTGTGCTCAAGTACTAGATGATATCTGTGAAGTAATCGTCAGCAATATGTACCGAGAATAGTTGTGCATCTGGAAAGCTGTCTTCTAAATTCGTTGGTTCCTCTCCATTTGTGACCCTCGATAGGTGGTCAGGTCCTGCATTCAATTTTCCTGGTTTAACTATTACCTCAAAGTCGAATTCTTGAAATAGAAATAATGATTGAAAAATTCTCCCCCCCAACACTGGCTTGTTGACTAGGTATTTCAGGGCTGAGTGATCTGTGAACATCTTAAAGTGTTTTCCCAATAGGTAATGTCTATATTTTTGTAGTGCATAAACCATAGCCAGTCCTTCTCTTTTTATCGTGTTATAATTATGTTATGAGTCTGATAATTGTCTGCTTGTGAATGCTATCGCGTGATCCAAGTTTCCTGCTCCTGGTTGTGCTAAGATAGCTCCAAGTGCTATCGCTGATGCATCTACATGTACATGGAATGTCTTTTCCCAATATGGAAATACCAATATTGGTGCGGTGGCCATCTTTTCCTTCAGGGTATCCAGACCATGTTGGCACTCATTGTTCCATTGATACTTTGTAACCTTCCTTAACAATTTTTCCATTGGCGTTGTAATCTGCACGTAGCCTTTGATGAATTTCCTGTAATATCCTGTATGTCCTAATGTTTCTCTTAGTTGGCGGACTGTTTTTGGTGCTGGTAGATTAATAATGATTGCGATTTTGGCCGAATCCACTAGCAAACCCTGTTTGCATACTATGTGTCCCAATAGTATCCCAAATGGTGTTCCAAATATGCATTTCTTGATATTCAGAGATATCTGACACTGTCTACATCGTTCTAGCATCAGTCGTAAAACTTCTGCCTGGTTTTTTAGTAAGCTATACACTGTCCAATCATCCAGGTATACTTTGAGGAATTGATGGATGAATTTATTAAATTCTACGATGACCACTCTAGAAAATATCGTAGGTGCATTCTTCAGTCCGAACGACATGAATGTATACTGATAAGATCCCCATTCTGTCGCAAACTTGGTCTTGTGTCTATCCTCCTGTGCTATCTTAATCTGATGATATCCTGAGAATCCATCGGTGAATGAGTAGGCTTCGTGGCCTCCTACGTTCTCCAGTACTTTGTCTGTGAACGGTGTGGGGAATGGGTCGTGTAGGCATTCATCGTTCAACTTCCTCAAGTTGACGCATATCTTGATCCCTCTTCCCTGTTTCTTGTCTTGTACTACCATCATGCTTATCCATTTTGATTCTTATACTGGTTCGATGATGCCGACCTCGAGCATCCTGTCGATCTCATCTTTAACTTTCTGTTTATATATGGGGTTCAATCTATATGGTTGTTGTTTAATGGGTCTCACATCAGGTCTGAGTGGTATCTTAATTTCTCCTAATTCTCTAGCTATTCCTTTCATCTCTGTAAAGGTTGTGGGAAAAAGGTAGTTGTATTTTGGGGTGCTCGACGGTCCCTATGTTAACCTTATTTATCTTGATTGGTAGAGAGATGACCTCTGAATCTAAGGGTGGTCCTTCCACATATCTCTTGCCTTCGACTTCATCAATCTAAATATCGCGCAACTCATCTTCATCCAGTGCTTCCTCCTGTACGTGGTAGCATGACAGTAGATCCTTGACTATCTGCTTATTTCGCTGTTGTACCTCTGTTATGATATTGATACTGACAAATCTGATTTTGATGAGTTCATACATGTTGGGAGATGTGGGTGGGATGCAGTTGGTTATGATATGGATCCTATCTATGACATAAGGAGTCATCTCCAAGTTTTCCCTTTGCAATTATCACAACCATCTCTTGACCAGTGGCAACAAGGAGATGAGTTTTTTACCGATGCTCCCTAAACACCTAAGGATGACTTGATGCTATGATTTCCTAATGATTTTCGGTCATACCTTGAGGACTTTGATGATTTCTCCTCTGAGCATTTGGATTTATTCTATGAAGATGACTATCAACCACCGTTGTGCTCAAGTTTTGACAGGAGTAAGAGCATTGTTTTCCTAGAGAGAGATTATCATAACATTTTTCTCCAGCCACCTCTTATTACCTTACCTTGATGTATCATTAAAGGTGTAGTTGGGAATTATACCTTTTGGATTGAGTTTCCTCTGAAGCAAACCTGAGAATCCAAGGATTGGTTGAAAACTACAAATTTCAGTCTATCATCTCATTTTTTCAACTTTCCCTTGAGAGTTTGCTAGTTGTCTGCTAGATCTTTGTCGATCCCCTCCCAGGCCTCAGGGCATGAGGACGTCCTAGGTAGCCAGTTTACAGACCTTTTGAGCCATTATTCTGAACCGTGGACTCTTCATGACCCCTTCCAGAGGTGGATTCAGTACTTTCCTCAGAGATGGACTTGGCGAGATTTTATCCCTCCCACCCGCCTCCATGAGTTAGAATTTATGATTTTCGATGATATGATACATGCTCTAACCCATGTCATTTTTGTGCTTGATTTGTCACTGTTCTGGTTTATGATGAAGCACAAAGGCAGGTATTATGAGACATTGTTGGATTGGCTTCACTGGTTGTTTTCCTACACCCACATCCGACCAACAGGTAAGTACAGGTAAGTAGTTTTCCTTACACTATTGATTGCTTTACTTCAGTCCATATATATATATCTATGCTGGGGTGGAATTACCACCCCAATTTTGCTACTGATACTTATTTTGAGATCGAGCAAGTCTACAGGTTATGCTAGAGATGCTGAGGTTCTCATGCGCTCTACGGTGAGAACATGTCCCCGAGTTGGAGCCAGATGTTATCCCCACTTTTTAGGGATAACTAGGAGATCATGTCTCGAGGCCCACATGTCCTAGACATGGAGTACCGAGAGCAGGATTGACCTGAGCATAGCCTTGGAGGGCCCATCATTTTCTCCCATCATATTTTGTCTTGACAACAACAGCAACATCCATCACCATCGGCTTGGTCCTGTATCAGAAGAGGTTCTTGCTCCATGAGGTAATTGGTCCAAGTATCATGGTATGTGTCACCTTTGATCATTAAAACCTTTAAACATATGCATCTGATTCCTTTTATCTCTAATGATTGCTTGGATCTTACATTTTCTCACTTGACCATGTTTGGGGGGATTGACAGGGTGCCCTAGCAAGCCTGTGTCTGTAGGTTTTGGTTTTCCACTGGGGGGATTTCT
Source organism: Picea engelmannii (assembly GCA_009831015.1). NCBI lineage: Eukaryota > Viridiplantae > Streptophyta > Pinopsida > Pinales > Pinaceae > Picea > Picea engelmannii. Next base: position 827,651 of record ML777348.1, read on the forward strand.
GAAAAGCCATCATTTGCTCCCATCATAACACCACTTTTCAATTTTATGTCCCTCTCACTTATCCCATTCCCCTTGTCCAGGCATTGGGTTGACCTATTTTCAAGACTGCACCTTACCTCGTGGGAAGAAGGGGCTAAAGGACCAGAAGGTAAAATCAAGCTGGTAAAAGATAAAAGCATAAGACTAAACCTCGAGATGCTTTGCCCAGGGATCCCCGAGAAAGAAATAAAAGGATTCTCATCAAGAAGCAAGAGGGACCTGAAAAAATAATAAAACAAGACCTAATCAAAGGATAGGGGGTCTCATCATGAGCTAACCTATTAGGTCCATGGGTACCTAGCAATATGACATTTCCACCAGCTGGTTACCACGCTAGGGAAATGACACTTGGTTGCATGGCCAAGGGAAAGGGGGTTTAATCACGAGCCAACCTTCTCATCTCTACGAAAGTACTTGTGGGTAACACTGTCAGCTCTGGTCACCATGCCAAGGTAGTGTCCTCTTATTATCTTTTGAAAAAAATAAAAAATAAAATAAAAGAATAAAAAGAATGAAGGCAAGAATGGGCTTAGAAAAAATGCATCCATGAGAGGGACAACTCACCTTCTACAAAGGCACCCACAGGTAACACCTTTGCATCCTTGGCCATCATTGCACCCACATGCTTGGACATCCCCTGACCACACCACCCACTTACATGGCTTGGAAGAGGTCTTTCCAGGAAATTACCTTTTCCTGTGGACACTAGCCCAATAGGACGCCTTATCATTTTCCCCAGACTTGTGTTGCGGGCTTGTGTAACGTCTTTGAGTTGTCAGCTATTGTATTAGGGATTTTATGCACGTGTTGAATAATATTAATGATGAAATGTGATTGACATTTCTATGATCCCTGTGACTGATGAGCCCATGGAGGGCGTAGCTTTTGATGTACAGGACCATGCCCGACGGACAGGTACCATTTGGACTGGTACACATGGGGATATGATCAGTTTGAACCTCCATGGGGATGACGAGCCCATTAGATGGATGCTGAGACCCCACCATGGGGCAGAGAAGAGACAAAGATGGATTGGTGTCTTGCACCAGAGAAGAAGAGGACGTTCCACCAAGAGGCACCCCGACGGAGCTCGACCTAGGGGGATTTTCCCTTTTTAGTGGAACTTTGGCCTTGGAAGGCCTAGGACGTCACCCATCATAGCCATGGTATCATTCATAAATATGGACATTTTGGGAGGCAGACTGGACAGTATTGGCACGTGTGGCAGGTTGGAGAAGCCCAAGGAGGGCTAACGTTTTTCTCCAGGATGCCCCATTTTCCCTAGAAGGGGCTAACGCCTCCCTTAGAGGGGCTTATTATATATTTATAGCTCAATTAGGGATTTAATTTGAAAATTTAATGTAAAATAATATGATTTTGATAATTTGTCCTTTTCGGCCTTTTACTTGACCTAAAATGTAAAATTAGGTCAAGGTTTTGTATAAATGGGAGATTTTCACTCTCATTTTTTCATCATCTTTCACTCACCACTTGGTGAGGTCTGAAATTTGCGCCCTATCCTAGGGTTTTGGATGATCTAGTGAGGTGCACTTGTTGAAGGAATATATTTTTTGGCACATTTATGGTGTTTCTCTTGAAGGAAGGTGTTACAACTAGGGTTTCCATGGTTATTTCTTGGTGATTTGTAAGTATTTTTCTGCAAAACTTTTTAAATGAATGGTTGCAGTTGAATTTCTTGCATTTGTTTATAAATATTGCAGAATCAAAACCCTAGGGGACAAGCACACAAGTAGGTCATTGTCTTATGTCCCCTGATAGAGAAACCTTAAGCCATTGTGGAGGGAAGAAAGAGCCTAGCCTTAGCTACACTCCTATTTTCTCTCCCTATTGTTAGCCGTACTATTTTGAAGCCAAGAAGAGTGAGACGTCCCTGGCCTAGGTCTACTACACTAGGGCCATACTCTTTCTAGGGTTTGATGAAAATCCTTGCTTTAGCAACACCTCCCTCATCAAACCCTCTTGTTTTGGTTATATTTTGTTATTATTGAGCTAGCCATTTGCCGGGAAGGAGGAGAGAGAACGAGGCCTTTCTTTAGCAACACCAGAGTGAGCCTCTCTCCACTAGGGTTCCGATTTTGAGGCCCTGATTTAGCAGCACTTCAAAACTTTTCCCTCCTCCTTCAATCTGTGCGTCCTTCACTTATGACTCCATTAAACCCTAAGGCACTGATCTAAGACCTCAAACGTTGAAGTAGATCTTGATCTAAACTCTCGCAAACCTTTTGAATTGAAACCCTAACTACTCTAACCCTACTAACCCTAAGTTGCTGACGTCATTATTGGATATTTCATATTTATTGTAACAACGTTTCATCTTGTGAGCAATTGAATGTGGTTTTAGGCATAAATTGAGTAAAGTGTTGGTTTATTACATTGAATGCCACATCATTCTAATAATTAGTGATGAAGTGATATGATTTTTACTGCTATTGATAAACATTGACTCCATCAATATTTATATTCAAATTGATTATAAGTTCATCAGATAGTTCATGATTGATATGAAGTACTAACCTATTGAAATAGCTTGCACATGCCAGTTTGTTGTTGTCTTGTTCCAGGCAGGTAAATTTCTTTGGGTTTTACTTTATTATTGGTTGTTTAGCTGGGACTATCTGTTCTGGTGGTGATATATGAAGGGGGAAACTTGTCATTATCTGATTATCCTTTAGCCTCTTCAAAACCCTAGGTCACCAGGGACGTCTTCCCTGGGCCTCACCTCCCTAAAGAGAAAGAACCTCCCCATCGTGGTGACATTGGGTGGGATAGGTTCCTGTTACGCTAGTTTGGACTTCTATTTTATAGCCTTTCTTCCTAGCTACAAACTGTGCAATAACATTTTGGCGCCGTTTTCAGGGAACACTGAGTCAATTCTCCTCAGACGACAAATATTTTCGGTAAGCCTTGCCTCAAAGCCTTATCTTACAAGCTTACCTGGTGACTCCACTAGGGTGTTTTCCCTATTTATTTGATAGTTTCAAGAAAACTATCTGGCAACTCCATTAATGACGAAGACAACAATGAGTTCACAATGGGATCCCAGGAACTACAAGCCTTTAGACATGAGTAACATCCCGGGGTACCCTCAACAAATGCCCTTTGAATACATAAATTCGCTCCCTGGATTCTCTGGTGGTGATAAAGAAAGAGCTAACTATCACATGAGAATTTTTTGGAATTTCTTCCTATCCTACTCGGTCGATGATTATGCTGAAGATGTGGTCATGAAAATTTTCTCTACCACGCTTTGTTACAATGCCAAAGAATGGTATGATAACCTCCTTGAGGCCAGCATCACGACTATGGAGCAATTTGAGAAATTTTTTCTCGAGAGATGGGGTATCCAACAAGAAGACATCCCAATACTATTAGAAGAACTCAAGCACATAAGACAAGCTGAGGATGAAACTATCAAAGAATTCCATATTAGATTTGAGAATATGCTATATCAAATTCCTGAGAGTCATCATCTCGAGGAGAGATACCTGGTCCATCTCTTTACTCGTGCACTTTTGAGATATCTGAGTTTCCCTCTTGATAAAATAACCCCAAGGACGCTCGATGAAGCTTACTACATGGCTACAGTGATTGAGAAGAAGATATCCTCATTTGATATAGGATGCCTCTTTACCTTAGGTACTCTCAATGGAGAGAGTTTGTTTACCCTTGAGAGCTTCATCATTGATCTCCAAGAAGAAGGGGAACAAACCACAGATTGACGAGGGATTGTTGAAGAAATAGTTGAGGAGACGAAACCCAATAATGAAGTATCAACATGCCCTCTTCCTCTTGATGAAGCGATCCATAAGCCTTCTCCACCTGCACAACAACGAGACAACAAGGTTAGTTTATTTCCTTTTCAGGATTTTGATGATACCTTATTTCATGATTGAGAGAGTGATGGAGAAATGGAATCCCCGAATGAAGAGAATCTTCCTTGCTGCACGACCAAGGATAAGATAGTAATGCATGCCAAAGATGCCCAAGTCCTAGGAGCTCCTGCACAAGAAGAAAAAGTAAGTTACCCTCCTCTCCAAGATTCAGGTAATTGTCTACTTTATGATTTGAGAAAAGAGGAGGAGATGGGTGAGATTTTGAATGATTTCAACCCTCCATGTTATGATACTGATACCGACATAGCTGATTTTGATGAGTTCATAAATGTTGGGAGACGTGGGTGGGATGTAGTTGGTTATGATATGGATCCTATCTTTGACATAAGGAGTCATCTCCAAATTTTCCTTTGTAATTATCACATCAAGTTCTTGACTAGTGGCAACAAGGAGATGAGGTTTTTACCAATGCTCCCCAAACACCCTAGGATGACTTGATGCTATGCTTTCCTAATGATTTCCGGTCATACCTTGAGGACTTTGATGATGGATCCTCTGAGAATTTGGATTTATTCTATGAAGATGAATATCAACCACCGTTGTGCTCAAGTTTTGACAGGAGTAAGAGCATTGTTTTCCTAGAGAGAGATTCTCATGACATTTTTCTCCAACCCCCTCTTATTACCTTACCTTGCTGTATCATTAAAGGTGTAGTTGGGAATTATAAATTTTGGATTGAGTTTCCTCTGAAGAAAACCCAAGAATCCAAGGATTGGTTGAAAACTACAGATTTCAGTCTATCATCTCATTTTTTCAACTTTCCCTTGAGCGTTTTCCAGTTTTCTGCTTGTTACCCATGATTTTGGTCATCATGATGGTGTACTCAAGCTCTTCATAATAACTTTCTCCTGAGAAAAGTTACTTTCATCTCTTCCCAGAAAACTCACTTTTGAAGAGGGTTCA
>ML777348.1:832934-848752 GCA_009831015.1 Picea engelmannii
AACAAAGACCCTAGGAAGCGATACTAAGGTATGTTACTTGTTCCTTCCTACTAGCTAATTCAATGGTCAAAACTTAGGGAAAGATTCATGTCCTGTCTTGTTTTGTTCTAGATCCAGGTGGATCTAGGGAGATCTGTTAGTGTCTGCACCTACTGATTAGTCCGATAACACTGCTAGATATTTGTCCATTCCCTCCTAGGCCTCAGGGCACAAGGACGTCCTAGGTAACCAGTTTGCAGACCTTTTGAGCTAATATTATGAACCATGGACTCTTCATGACCCCTTCCAGAAGTGGATTCAATACTTTCCTTAGAGATGGACTTGGTTAGATTTTATCCCTCCCACCCACCTCCATGAGTTAGACTTTATGATTTTCGATGATATGATACATGCTCTAACCCATGTAATTTTTGTGCTTGATTTGTCACTGTTATGGTTTATGATGAAGCACAAAGGTAGGTATTGTGGGACATTGCTTGATTGGCTTCACTGGTTGTTTGACTACACGCACATCCAACTAACAGGTAAGTACAGGTCAGTAGTTTGCCTTATATATGATGGGGTGGAATTACCACCCCAATTTTTATAATGATACTTCTTTCGAGATCGAGCAGGTCTGCAGGTTATGCCAGAGATGCTGAGGTTCTCATGCGCTCTATGGTGAGAACATGTCCTCGAGTTGGAGCCAGATGTTATCCCCACTTTTTAGGGATAACTAGGAGATCATGTCTCGAGGCCCATAGGTCCTAGACATGGAGTAATGATAGCAGTATTGACCTGAACATAGCCCTGGAGGGCCCATATTTTTCTTCCATCATCTTTTGTATTGATAGCAACAGTAGCATCCATCACCATCAGCTTGGTCCTCTGTCAGAAGAGGTTCTTGCTCCATGAGGTAATTGGTCCAGGTATCATGGTATGTGTCACCTTTGATCATTAAAACCTTTAAATATATGCATATGATTCGTTTTATCTCTAACAACTGCTTGGATCTTACATTTTCTCACTTGACCATGTTTGGGGGGATTGACAGGGTGCCCTAGCAAGCTTGTGTCTGTAGGTTTTGGTTTTCCACTGGGGGGATTTCTGAAAATCCATCGTCCGCTCCCATCAGAACACCACTTTTCATTTTTATCTCCCGCTCACTCATCCCATTCCCCTTGTCCAGGCATTGGGTTGACCTATTTTCAAGACCGCACCTTACCTCGTGGGAAGAAGGGGATAAAGGCCCAGAAGGTAAAAGCAAGCTGGTAAAAGATAAAATCCTAAGAATAAACCTCGAGATGATTCGCTTAGGGATCCCCGAGAAAGCAATAAAAGGATTCTCAGCAAGAAACAAGAGGGACCCAGAAAAATAATAAAACAAGACCTAATCAGAGGATAGGGGGTCTCATCACGATCCAACCTAATAGGTCCATGGGTACCTAGCAGTATGAAATTTCCACCAGCTGGTTACCACGCCAGGGCAGTGACTCTTGGTTGCATGGCCAAGGGAAAGGGGGTCTCATCATGAGTCAACCTTCTCATCTCTGCGAAAGTACTTGTGAGTAACGCTGTCAGCTCTGGTCACCATGCCAAGGCAGTGTCCCGTGATTATCTTTTGAACAAAAAAAAAAGAAAATAAAAGAATAAAAAGAATGAAGGCAAGCATGGGCTTGGAAAAAATGCATCCATGACAAGGACAACTCACCTTCTACAAAGGCCCCCACAGGTAACACCTTTGCATCCTTGGCCATCATTGCACCCACATGCTTGGACATCCCCTGACCACACCACCCACTTACATGGCTTTGAAGAGGTCTTTCCAGGAACTTTCCTTTTCCTATGGACACTAGCCCAATAGGATGCCTTGTCGTTTTCCCCGTAATTGTATTGCGGGCTTGTGTAATGTCTTTGAGCTGTCAACTGATGTATTAGGGATTTTATGCATGTGTTTAATAATATTAATGATGAAATGTGATTGACATTGCTATGATCCTTGTGACTGATGAGCGCATGGAGGGCGTAGCTTTTGATGTGCAGGACCATGCCCGATGGACAGGTACCATTTGGACCAATACACATGGGGAGATGATCAGTTCAGACCTCCATGGGGCTGAAGAGCCCATCATATGGATACTGAGGCCCCACCAAGGGGCAGAGACGAGATAGAGATGGATCGATGTCTTGCACTGGAGAAGAAGAGGACGTTCCACCAAGAGGCACCCCGACGGAGCTTGACCTAGGGGGATTTTCCCTTTTCAGTGGAATGTTGGCCTTGGAAGGCCTAGGACGTCACCCATCATAGCCATGATTTCATCCAACAATATGGACATTTTGGGAGGCAGACTGGATAGTATTGGCATGTGTGGCAGGTTTGAGAATCCCAAGGAGGGCTAACGTTTTGCTCCAGGATGCCCCATTTGCCGTAGAAGGGGCCGACGCCTCCCTTAGAGGGGATTCTTATCTCTTTATAGTTCAATTAGGGTTTTAATTTGACAATTTAATGTAAAACAATATGATTTTGATAATTTGGCCTTGTCAGCCTTTTACTTGACCTAAAATGTAAAATTAGGTCAAGGTTTTGTATAAATGGGAGATTTTCACTCTCATTTTTTCATCATCTTTCACTCACCACTTGGTGAGTTTTGAAATTTGCACCCTATTATAGGGTTTTGGCTGATCTAGTGAGGCGTACTTGTTGAATGAAGACAATTTTTGGCACATTTATGGTGTTTCTTTTAAAGGAAGGTGTTACAACTAGGGTTTGCATGGTTATTTCTTGGTGATTTGTAAGTATTTTTCTACAAAAATTCTTAAATGAATGGTTGTAGTTCAATTTCTTGCATTTGTTTATAAATATTGCTGAATCGAAACCTTAGGGGACAAGCACACAAGTAGGTCATTGTCTCATGCCCCCTGATAGAGAAACCTTATGCCATTGTGGAGGGAAGAAAGAACCTAGCCTTAGCTACACTCCTATTTTCTCTCCCTGTTGCTAGACATACTATTTTGAAGCCAAGAAGAGTGAGACGTCCCTAGCCTAGGTCTACTACACTAGGGCCATACTATTTCTAGGGTTTGCTAAAAGGCCTTGCTTTAGCAACACCTCCCTTATCAAACCCTCTTGTTTTAGTTATATTTTGTTATTATTGAGCTAGCCATTTTTCGAGAAGGAAAAGAGAGCACAAGGCCTTTCTTTAGCAACACCAGAGTGAGCCTCTCTCCCCTAGGGTTCCGATTTTGAGGCCCTGCTTTAGCAGCACTTCAAAACGTTTCCCTCTAGTCCTTGAAATCTTGCCTCCTTAAACCTGTGCGTCCTTCACTTATGACTCTATTAAACCCTAAGGCATCGATCTAAGACCTCAAACGTTGAATTAGAACTTGATCTAAACTCTCTCAAATATTTTGAATTGAAACCCTAACTACACTAACCCTAACTCTAGCTAACCCTACTAACCCTAAGTTGCTGACGTCATTATTGGATATTTCATCTTTATTGCAACAACGTTTCATCTTGTGAGCAATTGAATGTAGTTTTAGGCATAAATTGAGTAAAGTGTCGGTTTATTACATTGAATGACACATCATTCTAATAATTATTGATGAAGTGATATGATTTTTACTGCTATTGATAAACATTGACTCCGTCAATAGTTATATTCAAGTTGCTTATAAGTTCATCAGATATTTCTTGATTGATATGAAGTACTAACCTATTGAAATAGCTTGCACGTGCCAGTTTGCTGTTGTCTTGTTCCAGGCAGGTACATTTCTTTGGGTTTTACTTTATTATTGGTTGTTTAGCCGGGACTATCTATTCTAGTGGTGATCTGTGAAGGGGGAAACTTGTCATTATCTGATTATCCTTTAGCCTCTTCAAAACCCCAGGTCATCATGGACGTCTCCCCTGGGCCTCACCTCCCTAAAGAAAAAGAACCTCCCTATCGTGGTGACATTGGGTGGGATAGGTTTCTGTTACACCAGTTTGGCCTTCTACTTTATAGCCTTTCTTCCTAGCTACAAACTGTACAATAACACCTAGTCCGTCATATTTCTATTGTTTGTTACCTGTCTGTTCTGCGTCGAACCTTATGTGCAGTAATCACTTACATTGGTACCAATATGTGATAGTCTCTTTGTGTGCACCCCACCATCTTGTGGGTGTAGCCTTAAGTGATAAATCCAGTGCTAGCAATCTCTAGTTTTCTAATACTTCCACTTCATATTGTGTCAAGAAAGTTTCCAAATCATTTATCCCATGAAAACTGGGTGGTTCTCTGATTTCTGTGCCAGTCCACCTTACTGTGCGGACTATTCTGGCACACCTTCTCGTGGATACTTTGTGTAGTCTTTTCTGCCAGTTTTCTAACCCAGTGTCTGAGTCTGTTGTACATGAAGTAATGCTCCGCCAACTGAGTACCCCGTCTACAGTTGGGTTTATATAGTCTGCATCGTGCGCAGTTGTTCTGTACAACTGGTCAATCTCTTCTAAATCTAGACAAGTGGGTTATATGAACCTCTCTCCTTTTGATGGGTTGAGTGGGGCTATGACCCTATAGGCACCCGACTCAAATGTCATTTTTCTAGTTTTTAAGTTGATTTTGGCCTGGTTGACGAATGCCCAATCTAGACCAAGTAGTGCTGGGTAAGGTGTTGTGCCGTCTACTATTTAGATGACTTCAAAGTCTACCTTAGTGGGCACACCATCCATATATACCATCACTCCTTTCAGTCTACCTATTGGTAGGACTCTATGTTGATTTGCTAGCTTTAATTGAATGGTTGAGTATCCCAGTGTAGATTCTCCCATGCATTGCCATGTATCTTTTAGTAGTACATTCACTTCAGATCCTAGATCTAGTATAATATCTCCCATATTGAAATCCCCAATGTTAGCATTTAGTCTAAATTCCCTACTTTTTCTTCTTCTTGTGTGTAGGTGGTTGACAATTTTCAATACTGGCTTCTGTTTCGTCTCGTTGCTACATTTTTCTAGGATGTTTTGCAATATTTTGACAGATGAAGGATCACTTAACATCTTGATGCATGATTGAAAAAAGTCTTTGATAGTACTTACTTGTTCCTTTGGTTTTATTCTTTTGGTATGGTCCAGTGATGGCGACATTTCATATTCCATATCTTCCTTGCTCTGCTGTGCAATTGGCGCAATGTTCTCCTTCTGGAATTATTGTCGGGCTTCTGTAAAGATCTCCTTCTCCTTATGCACGTCAAACTGCTTCTTGGGTTCATTGTTCTTCTTTACCCATTGGTTTTGCGTTGGTTCCTTTCGAACTACATCATTTCCTGTTTTCGTTCATCCTCAAGTGACTATGTTGATGTTTCGTCCGTCATCCCTTACTTCGGCTGAAATCCACTGAACATTCTGGTTATTTTGATTCCTTTTTTACTAGATCTTTACAAGTAATGTCGGACATTCCTCCGTATCATGGTCTGATGCATGACAATACATATAAGTCACTAGTGTTAGTGGACACTCCCATGCATAATGTCCTCGTTGCTGGAAATTATAACATGTGACTAGTCCTCTACCACATTTGAAACCTCCTCTGGCTCGTCCTGCTCCTCTATAAGTTACACGATCACCTCGCGACGTGTTATACTATGGCCCTTGATTATACTACACGGTATTGTATTGGGGCTGTGCTGGGTTGTACTGTGGCTGCACATTATTGTACGACTATGACACATTAGTATACTGCTACTGCGCGGTGTTGTATGGGGCTGGGGCTTGAGTGAACTATGGTGCTGCTTGCCCAGCCATCATTTCTGCATGTACCCTGTATGCGTCTGATGTTCTTTCCCGCATCAGCTCCATAGTTCTGCAATCTTTGTCTTCATGGCCGACTGACTTGCAAAAGGTGCAATATGAATTCTTTGGAACTGTTTGGTATTTCTGCATCATCGTGCAGTGGTAAGGGTCGTGACCCAGTTTCTTGCAGATTTCACACCATAATCCTCCCCGTGGTAGTGGTTTTGGCATCCTTGCTGCCATATACTCTGCGAATGTTGGGCATTCATTCTTATGGTGTCCTTCCATCCTACAGGTAGTGCACCAAACGACTTCTCGTTTGTCCTTGTTCTTATTTTGGTTCAGCTAAAATGTTAAGTTCTTCAGATCCTCCTTCAGTTCTTCGATAGTCGGGTCCGTCTGCTGGTACTAATTCTCTTCCAATTGCAAGGCTTCCTGCAGAGCCTCTACATGCGTCTGAAACTTCTGTTGTCGTAATGGATATTTTAAGTGTGGGAGTAGTGAGTTGACAAATAGGTGCCAATGCTGCATATCGGTCATAAGGTATTTTAACTTTCCTTTTAATTGCTTGAATATTTGATCAATCTCCCATACCGATTATCCTAGTTTCTGTATTATTTCAATCATCTCATTCATGTATTGATCCTCTGAGCTCGGCTTCTGGAACTCATTTATCAATAGTTTCTTAATGTCTTCCAATGTTCTTGTCGTTCCGGGAACACTGTTCATGTCTAGACTCATGTACTAGTCTAGTGCTTGCTCTCTTAGCGTGATCGCTATCTGTGCGAGTTTGGTGTCTTCATTAGTGATCTTCTTTTCTTCTCCTCGAAACTCTGGTAATCTGATAGTAGGATCGTGTCCTGCCATTCTAAATACTGAGCTACTCCCTCCTCCGCGCGGTGTAGATACTTGAATAAGGTTTCCTGAACTGGCTCCTCCAGTTGTTGCACCTTGTGTAGATGTACTTCCTGCTGTCGGACTTCCTCCGAACTTTGGTTGTCTAAATGGTGGTGTTCTCTTTGGTGTATTGGTCACACATGGGTTTATGGGTTCCACACTGACATTAGTATGAAAGGGATGGTTGTCTTCTCCTCCTGTTCTTGGGCCTCTTGTTTTCCTCTCATACATGGCACGTAGGATTTCCTCAATCTGCTCCACATCCCATAGATCCTCTACCTCTTCCTCATCGCTTTCCAAGCCCTCCCTCTTGGCTACGACTCTCTTCTTGGTATTCACCTTATATTGGTAGGGTGCTCCACTACGCATCATTCCTGATGACGCCAAGATCCACTTAAGCTGGTCATCATCCATCAAGATTGGGTCCAAGGGTTCCTCCTCCTTCTCTTTATCCTTACCTCCTTCCATTCCTCCTCTCTTTGTCAATGCTTCCCCCCTTCCCCCATGCACGCAGGGGAAGTCTAGCTGTCTGATTCCATTGTCATTACACCTTTTTTATATAGAAATATCTTGATAGAAGTATACAGTGATCGAATGTACTTTCCTCTGGGTCCTCATAGAAACACTTGCTTGGTTGCGATGTATGACTTTGCCGTGTCTACTGCAAATTCTGTGATAAATCCTACCACAATATTGTCAAGCCAAAAGTCGACTGCGCGGGTGAATTTGTTGTTCACCTGCTGCAACTGTTGGATCTGTACTGGAGTCCAATCTAGCTGTCGAATCCGGTTTGTCGTGTGGTTATCCTTTAACCTTAAGATCCATTCCTGTAGAAGATGCGGAAAATCACAGAAAAATACTTCGTGTAAATCCATAAATACATATTTATCCAGGTATTTACGTGGTGTGATCCTGGGGTTTCTATTGTCTTTCTTTGCAAACTCTAGATCTTTAGTTCTCAACCAACCCTCGATTTCTTCTCTCATGGGGTTCCAAGGTCTTAACATTCCCTTCTAATGGCTCATTGCTCTTCTATTCCACTCCTTCGGTTCTTATTCATTCTATCTTGTCTACTCAGTCCTCTCTTGTTCCTCTTAACACAGAAACAAAACCATTTGTTGGTTACTATTTCCCTTCTCGGGTTGTCTGATTTATTGACCCAGGGTTCATGTCATTCGGGGTTCCAAAAAATCCTCTAAAACTATCGGCCCTCCTGGTAAACCAGAAGGCAACACAACACCCGAAAGGTACTGTGCAGTCTCACCCAAGATAGCTTTAAATGGGTGACTATAAGACTCAGGTGTTTACAGCCTAGGACAGAGTAGGGGATAGGGGTTTCTTGATTAAAGCCAGGTACCATGAGTTGTAAGGTAAACTACTTATTCCTTGAAGTCGCATACGTATATTCCACAGTTTGATTCCAACAAAGTATAAACATATTCATAACAATGTAGTAACTCATTCATCAAGATTAACCATTAATTTCTGAAACAAAGTAGAGACATGCATACATTCAACACATTACACAAGTATTACCATGGTTCATCCCCTCCTAGGCTATGTCCACAAATATTTGTCTCTTGGCTATTTTATTATGGCAGTTCTGCATTCCTGGCGCCACGCGCTTACAATTCTCCACAAAACTGGGTAAGATCTATGTGAGGCGAACTAGATCGCACCAGACTCTACAGCCTATGGTCTAATCCTCAGATCTACCTTCCCTCGTATCTTCTTTTCTCAACTACTTACAAAATTAGTTCATACAACTAAAAAAATTACATATCGCCTACGCTCCTGCGTGGTTACAGTCTCCAAAACTTAACTCCAAAGCCTAACCCTCAACAACAATAATAATAACAAAAACCCTCATAACAAAAAAACATCATCTCTATATGATACTTTCGTATCTATATTTATACATTTTAGGCTCTTCAACCTTTTACAGAATATTACCAAAACCCTAACCCTTCTTATGTTAGGTCTTTCTCCCATGCGCGTGTTGTTCTTCCTCCAACTGTCTCTTTCCTTTGTCCACGCTTTCTTGCATGCACGCATGTTGTTCTTTTGCCAGTTGTTACTTCAGTTTTCTGCACGCTTTCTTTCCCATGATCATTCTTCTTTCCCCTTCAGCCTGGTGCCAACAACACCCCTTCTTCATAATTTATTCAAGCTGCATTTGCAACTCCTTCAACTCTGGTGTACTCATTCTGTAAGGAGTCTTTGACACTGGAGCTGCTCCAGGCATTAAATTTATAGAGAAATCAATATCTCTCTTAGGGGGTGGCCCTGGTACCTCCCTGAACACATCTTCAAACTCTTTTAGGACTGCATAATCTTCCAAATTTGGCACCTTATCTTTAGGTGTCTCTTCCATATGAGTTGCAAAGATTTGACACCCTTTTCTGTAACATTTCTTCAGTTGCAATGCTGAAATTTCTCTGATGGTTACTACCCTGGGAATTCCCTGCACTTTCCTTAGGTTCCCATCCTCATCCAAGCAAGTAAATGACTTGTTATGACAATCTAGGATGGCATGATGTTGTTCCAACCAATTCATCCCAATTAGATAGTCATATGAACCTAAAGACAATATGTTCAAATCTTCCCTGGTGTTCAACCCACTCATGTCCATAAGACATGACTTAACCATCTCACTAACTTTTCTTTTGGCTCTGGTAGCTAGTTGCACCAACCAAGATTTTCCATGCTTGCTTCTTGGAAAATGCAAACTTTCCACCATCTTAGGATCTATATAACTATGACTAGCTCCTTAATCAATTAAAATAGCAATGGTTTGGTTGTTGATCATACCTTCCACTTCAATCATATGTGGTTGATACTCTTCTTTCTTGTTGTCCATGGCTGCATAGATCCTTGGTACATTTCTTCCCATGTCCTCCACTGTTTCAGCTTGCTGCACATTGTGAACAGTTCTCACTTTTTCACTTCTGTGAGGACAATCTTGGTACATATGATCTCCTTTAGAACCCCAACATTGAATAGGTGGCTGCCTTGGCCTTTGACCCCCTGTCTCAATCGTTCTGGGTTCTCTAGGAGTTTTTTGTCCCTGTGGATTATTTCTGAAGAATGGTGGCTTAGATCCCCTCTTCCTTTGATCCACCTTGAATTTATTTTTGTCTTCCCAAGATTTTTGGAAAGCCGACCTTGATTTTTGATGATCATAAAGGCAGTTATCTCACCTTATGGTCTCCTCCAATGTCTTGGGATCATCATACTATATTTTGTCACTGATGAATAATTGCAATCAACTTAAATACCTTTGAATTTTAACTGTCTCATCCTTGATGAAAGAGACATACTTCAATAGTTCTAAAAACCTTCTCTCATATTCATCTGTGGTCATACTTCCAAGCTCGAGTTCAAAGAATTATTTCATTTTCTTGTCATAATATCTCTTAGTCAAGTATTTCTTCTCAAAATACTTCTTGAATTCCCTCCAAGTGACACTTTTCTCTTTAATGTGCTGCACCTGCACAAGCTGATCCCACCACATGGATGCCTTTCCCTTGAGTTGATAGATAACAATTCTACCTTCTGCATGAGAAGAATAATTATGCAATTGAAAATAATTTCTCATGCCCAGAAACCATGTCTCCGCATATTCATCCTTCTTGTGTTCACCATCAAATGTAGGAGGTTTGATTTTGTTCATTTCTCCTCGTAGCTCATCCACCCCATAACCCTTATGCTTCCTGATAGGGGATGGACTTGAGCTGCTGTGTTCTCTCTTATTGTAATGACTCGGGGAGTGATGGTGATGTTTTCTAACACTCCTTGATTGTCATTTCTCATCAGGAGGCCTGTGACTTCCTGATTTTCTTGAGCCACTCTCCTTATCCAACTTCTTTTCAATTCTGTTCAAACTCTGCAATAACTTCATGTTGAAGTCATCCTGTTGCTCCTTGGATCTCATAAGCCTTTCATTATCATATTTATGTATTTGTACATCCTTTTGAAAATTTTTAATGGTCTCTACCATATTCATGTTTTCATCCCTTCCTTCTCCATGTCCATTGGAGTTTGTTCCTTCAATGCCCAAATGGACATCCATCCCTATGATCTCATCCTCCTGACTGTAAGTCCCTTGTGCCTCCTCCATTACTTGGAATATGTGTTGATCTTGATATGATCTATTTGTTTTAACTCTGTAAAATGTGCAGCCAACAAAACTTTGTCAAGCTAACTATTTCAACAATTTCATGAAAATATGAACCATTCTAGTTCAATAATATATATCATAATTCTTTCTTCTGATTTCTTGGAAAAATGAATTTCCCAATCAATTTTTTGGGTGGATAATTACATTCCACTTTCCAACACCTTTCCAATGCCTTCTCCCATGCTCAATTCTGAGTCTTGAGCAGAAATTTATGGTTATTTGAAAATTGCCCATTAATTTTTCTGTTCACACATCAACTTGGTGCAAATTTGAGTAGTAATTAAGCAATTTCGCACCTACTCCATTGGATTTTTCATAGGATATCAATTGGGTTTCTTCATATACATCTTATGGACAATCTGTCCAAGTTTCATCTTTTTATGGGTTCTGGGATGCTAGTTATAGCCTGCTGAAATTCCAGACCAAAATATCATATTCTAACTGGAATGCTGCAGGTACCTTCTTAGCCATATTAAACACTTTTAACATGCCCAGAAATTTAATTCAGCTCTTGGAATGTATTCTATGGTTCAGTATATTTCCATTGACTGCTCCTGTGCCTTAATATGATTCCGGAGAAGAAAGTTATGTCTCTTTGAAGTTAGATGGGTCTTAAAATTTACCCTCCATTGTTTGTGTTGTAACTTTCTCATAAAAGCTTCGTTTGATGAACAATTTACACCATTAGAAATCCCTCTCCGAGCTCTTTTATTTGAGCTGCAAAGATAGAGTGTGCCTTGGCACACTCCATTCTCGTTGTTTTCAGGTGCCTAAAAATGCTCTTAAGGGCCTAAAAAACGCGTTGTAAAAAGATGACATTCAAATGATATAAAATGTCGCAAAAAATCAATGGTCTTCTGTTGTTGTTCACCCTTCAAACAACTTCGAGCACACAAATTTCAACCTGTAACCCATATTTACCATGCGCAACAACAACATAAAGTAAATTGTGCTTCGTGCACTTTAAAACCATTGTGTATCACTTCTTTGTTGCACCAATAACTTGCGTGCACTACTTTTATGTCGCGCACCAATATTCACTGCACGTCGTTTTGGTTCTCTCACTATTATATGTTGTGCGTAGTCTTTGTATAGCGCGCTGATATTTTGTGCACATTTCACTTGATGCGCTACATCATGCCAAAGTTTAGTATGCCCCACCGCGCACCAATACTCTGTGCACACCATTCACTAAATTGTTGCGTGACAACATATACCCACATTGCACGCGCACCAACCAAACTCCTCTACGCTCTGCCAATACTGCGCACACCATGCGTGCCATTATTATTTTTCCGCACGGTGCCAAAATTTAGTGTGCACACCCGCACACCAACATTTTTCCGCGCGATGTCAATTTTTTAGTACGCGCATCAACACACCACTATTTTTTCGTGCAGTACCAAATTTTTATCGCGCGCACCCGCACGCCAACATTTTTCCGCGCGGTGCCAAATTTTAGCGCGCGCAGCCACACACCAACATTTTTCCATGCGGCGCCAAAAATTTACATATCTCGAGCTTTTACTGCGCAACATGCATTTTTAGTGCGCCCACCCGCGCACATTCATTTTTATGTGCATCAATTCCTCGTGAATTCCACTGCAGGAATTGGGGCTTTTTCCTAACTTTTCCCCCAATTTACCATAGACATTTTGCGTCCACGAAATTTGTTCAATTTCACCCCGATAACACCAATTCAACCTCTACAACAAAAAATCGTTGTGGTTGACGAATCTGGAACGTTTTTTTTTTTTTCCAAAAATCAATTCACGAATTGAGAATTTTAATTACTAAATTCGCTCCATCTGTCATGGCTTCACTGTAACTTCAAATTCAACCAATTCCAGTTCCGAATTTGCCAGAACAAATATTAAACCAGTAATATCTCACCACTTGGCCGAATTTTTCGATTTTCCCATGAATTTAACAACATAAATTGGGGATTTTTCCCAATTCTTCCCAATTGCTGTTACTTTTTACCATGGATGCTCTGCAACTCGAAATTTGACCACTTCACAATCAATCCTCTATGACATTTCGCTTCAACTCAACTTGTTCGGCCCAACCAGGCTCAGTGTTGAAAACCGAAGCTCTGATACCATATTGTAACGTCCCCGAAAATCTATGTCAGGCCACTCTACGCCAAAGAACGTTTTTTGTTCTCTCTGCGGAACATATTGTAACATACCCAACACCCAACTGAGCTATGCCACATAAATTTTTCAAACTGCATGCAATTAAAACATTACACACAGAACTCTTGTGGAAGCTTTATATATAAACATAAACATACACATACATTATGTAAATGCACAGATTCACACTGAAATAACATTAAACTTATACATGCAACAAATACAGGAAATACCCATAAATATACAGACAATTATAACCACAGATAAGATAAACCCATAAAAAAACACATGTAAATAACAATGCAACATGTAAATTTATCACACAATTAACACTTATCTTGGTAAGAATGTCACCAACTGTGTGCAGAACTTCCACGAAACTCCTAGCCTTAGACCACACTATTCATGACTCTCAACAGTGAGTCACCCCCGAGCTAGGACTAAACTCCACTCGGGTAAAGGGATTCCTAACTAGGCTAAAGGTTCATAGAAAACAGGAAAGACTCTGTCTCAGGTGCTAACTCAAACTAACAACCTACAGTCCCTCATTCCCCATATGCCTGTCCCACCCAGGAAGTGTGCCCCTTCTCTTCTCAATAGTCCTTCGACTGCCCCACTTCCTTTCTGGGCTTCAACAACAGGCCAGACATGAAGTCTCGGATCACTGTAGCTACAGTTTAGCACCTTCAAGAAATCAATTCCCAACAATTCTCTCACCCAGAGAATTGCTCAAGAGCCCGACAACCCGCCTCTTCAATATCCCACGGGCCTGACAACCCACTTCCTCAGTCCATCTCCTAAGCTAACCAAATATGCAAACATATAATGGCTATGGATACAGGTTCAGGTACAGTCATGGCGATATGTAATATAGCTCAATGGGAGTGTGCATGCTCATGGATGATTGAMTGGATGACTAAATGATCCCAGGAAAAATGATGGAAAGAATCATGGCCGAAAGATGGGAAAATGAACTAACTCCCCACAATATGTATGCATGTCCCCAACTTGACACTTGTCATGTTGGGAGCTACTTTGGCCCACTTGTCCCCAACTTTAGAACTTAGGATAAAATAATTATCCATACTTTATGATTTAAGAAATATTAATATAATATTCCTTTTTGGCTTAAGCTCCCTAGCTTAGCTCTTTTCCTTACTTTTAGGCCCTTCCCTTTCCCTAACCAATGGATTTTAGTCCCCCATATCTTTTATCGTGGTCGGTCTGCGTGCAATGATGTATTTTATATTATGATGAGACATTATACAAAAATAGTGTAAATTCTAGCCTTGTACAATATCTACTGCAAACAGATATTTAAAATAGAACAGAAAAGATACAATGGAAAATACAAACATTACACAGAGATTTTTCCCCTGGAAACCCAAACCGGGAAAACCAACATATTCTATATTCATTGATTGTGTTACAATGTTTACAATACAAAATACATATAGGAGCCAGCGACATCAAAAACTCTAACCCAATGACTTGGATTAGTCCAAAACCCTAATTCCTTAACCGGAAATAGAAAACCATTGGCAAAGAAACCATGTGCCGAAAAACCACCTAAATATAATGTAGTCTCGAAAATGCGGTCCCGATGTGAATTTTTTTTTTTCGGGGGCAGCGAGGGGGGGCCTAGTGGCCCCTCCTCTAACCCCCCTATACGCCCGACGCAAACGCTAAACCACTACTACTCGTGCAAAGAATATAACACATACCCAACATTCTCCCACTTGTTGTTTTCTTTGCACACAGGGGGTTACAGGGTTACATAGTCAACAATCTAGGGCAACAATGCCCATGGATCCTCTACACCAAGAGAACTTCTCAGTGCTCACAGATTTTGTTAATGAATCTACAACATTCTTCAAAGTGTCCACCTTCATCAACAATACTTTCTTTTCTTCAACCATGTTTCTCACAAAGTGATATTGAATATCAGTATGTTTTGTCTTTGAATGATGAGCTGGGTTCTTTGCCAGAAAAATTGCACTCTGATTGTCCCAATCTATTCTTATAGCTTGTTGTACCAACCCAATACCTGAACACAATATTTGTAACCATACTGCTTCCTTACTTGCATGAGTGGCTTCCATGTATTCAGCTTCTGTAGTTGAAAGTGCCACTACAGCTTGCCTTTTGCTCATCCAACTTATTGCTCCTCCAAACAGGTTAAATACATACCCACTTGTAGATCTCCTACGATCCATATCTCCTACCCAGTTTGCATCCACAAATCCATGTATATACACCACTCTGTCCAATCCTAGTCTTCCTTCATAGCACAATCCATAGCTAGCAGTGCCATGCAAATACTTGAAAACCCTTTTTACTGTTGTCCAATGCTCCTTCCCTAGTTTTGACATATACCTGCTCAAAACTCCCACTGCATGTGCAGTGTCCGGTATAGTACAAACCATTGCATACATCAAACTGCCAACTGCACTGGCATATGGAACATGAGACATTTCCTCCTCTTCTTCATGTGTCTTGGGACACTGATCCGCATATAACTTTACACCAACATGGATAGGAACCTTGACCAGTTTGCATTCCTGCATATTAAACCTCTGCAATATTGTCTCGACATATTTTCTCTGATTTAACCAGAGTTTCCTTTTTTTCCAATCTCTTTTAATTTCCATGCCCAAAATGAAATTTGAAGCACCGATATCCTTCATGTTAAATTTAGAGGACAACTGAGTTTTCACATCCTGTATAATCTCCTTGTTGTTTCCTATCAACAACATGTCATCCACATACAAGACCAAATAAATCAAATGATCACCAATTAATTTAAAATACACACAGTGATCCTCTTTGCTTCTTGTGAAGCCAAGTCCCA
>ML777349.1:38475-55999 GCA_009831015.1 Picea engelmannii
ATTGGTGGCCACCCGCCTATTCCACTTGGACCCACACCATTGTTTCTTTCAGTTTTTCAGTTTCCTTAATTGTAGCACAATTTACTATTTTTAGCAGTTATTCGGGTCCTGAACTTCTGGAGCTGTTTTGAGGCCCTAAACGACATTTTTTGGGCATGAATGCTTCGACAAATTTGAGTCTGTTTTGGACTTGATATTCCCTATTAGAAGTGTATTCCTCGGATAGATCTTTCTAATGATGTATCATGTGCGTCAAACGAAGATAGTATGGCAAAGTTACGACCTCGGGAAATTGATGTACCAATTTACCCCAACGGGGCCCATATTCTGGCGTTTCATCTCCTAGGGTTAGGTTTTTGAATGTTTATGGTTTTCCATTGTTTCTCAGTAATATATAGGCCTTCGAGCCTCATTGTAACAGGCAGTTGAGAGGCCAGTAGCCGCCACATCTCTTCTCAGAGATAAGCTACCAGCACCCTAGCTAGTTTATTTCCATTATGTCTGTAAGCATTTTTCAGTCATTTGTTATTAATGAAATGAAGTCTTATTTCCACTGCATCTCTGCGTTTATGTGTATTTCTGTATTTCATTGTGTTCCTACATAAATCCGGATCACTCTAACTCTTTATCACATCACATTTTCTCCTTAAATTTTGATATGATGTTTAATAGTATATTTATTCTGCAAAATGGTATCTTCCATGATTCTCCAATAATTTAGTCAAGAACATACATCTTTTAAAATATAAAAGAAATAAATTATTTTTATTTTTTTAAAATTATATATAATGAGAAAAAAAAACTATTTTTTTTTTATAAATTGTTCAATTTGTATCAAACCATAAGCATGGTTGATGTTCCTATACACATGTAAAAGAGTATTATTGTGTGCATTTAACATTGGCTTATATGGACCACGTAATCTCATACGGTCTAATGGAAAAGTTATAAATTTCTCCTCTCTATTGTATCCACAAGTGAAAAAAACAAACGTAAGCGCAATTGTTAGGAAAACGCAAAATAAGAATAGAAATCATCGTTGGCGAGGATCGAACCTGGGTCACCTGCGTGACAGGCGAGAATACTTACCACTATACTACACCAACTACAGTTGTGTAATCATAAGTCTGCAACAAAACTATTTATAATCAAGAAAGCAAATAAGATGAGATGAGAGAAAACGAATGTGAGATTGGTTATTGGCAGACGCTATTGTTTGTTTGTATTTTAAATAAAATGTATATCAAAATGGAATTTCACAGTTCCATATTTCAGTGAGAGAGTCTGTCATCATGGAATTTCAATGTTCCTATTCCTATGTACATATGGGATTACCACAGATGAGAGTATATATTTTTTTCCTTTGAGAGTGGTGTTAGTGGTTTGTTCATGAGAGTGAGAACATGAGTGTGAAACAGAGAGTTGTTCAAGGTAGAGAGAACTAGGAAAGGTAGTTGGAGCCATTAGACAACAAGGTGAGAAAAGTGAAATAATTAAGACTTGCAGTTGATTGGTGGAAAATATAGCCACTTTGTGATAAAGGAAGAGCTCGATTATTGTTTATGAATAGGATGAATCTTCCATGGGGATCAAATATATGTGTTTGATTCCTTAGAGGCCTCGAGAGTGTGAGGTCGCCTTGTAGGAGATAATATCGATGAAGGAGAATGGAGTTTCTTCTGCAACAATAACAATCTTGAACGAAATTCCTCATATAGGTTTGGCCATAACAGAATTAGGGAAACTTACTAAATTGGATCATAAAATCTTTGAAGACCACATGAAGAGACATATCATTTGTTGTTGTGATATGGGGAAATTGTGCTACTATATTTTTTGCAACCATGTATTTTTGTTGCCCCCTGAGTGTAGGGCAATCGGTGATGGAGTGTACTGTTAAGGCACTTTGCTATGTGAAGTCATCGGTTCGAAACCCCAACTTACCTTGTGTGTCGTGTGTGGGGAAACGTGGACACAATTGGAGGTTATAGTGGTAGCAATCGGATAACACGACCACTTGTCATGTGAGTATGTGCCCAACTATTTGTTGATTTCGTCAGTCACAAAAACAAACCATGTATTTTTGTTGCCAAGGTTGGAATTCACATCCTCGTTACTAGAGATATTGGAGGAGTTCATCGACATGGAGATATCTCATGTTCAATGAATCATGTTCTCCATTATGGCTTCTTTGTGGGTTGTGTAGCCAAAAATCATCAATTGTGAGAAAAAGTGTCTTCATCACCAATCTAGAGCTTAAAAATTCAGAGGGTTTGTGTCAATGGATAATTGACCCACCAAACCTACGAGAGAAGATAAATTATACAATAGGACTATGTTATCCATGACTTACAATGCCACTTTGGATGCAAATGCTATGATCATCAAGTTGTTTTATTTGGCCTTCTACCACTGGCTCTGTTCAATATTTTTCACATGTGCATGTTGGTATCTACTATCAATGTTGGGAAATTATTCGAAAATGAGGAGAAGTAACATTGTAAGGTTGAAAGATGTTGTGCATAGTGAAAATCATCTCTATTTAGTTTCCAAATCTTTGGACTTGGGCCTCAAGAAGCATATGTATTCTTGTCCCTAGCTAGCAAAGGATTCTCATCTAATCAAAACATTTTTATATCATATTATGTGCAACATTTCCTATGGTCATTCTCATCAATTTCTTCATCGTGATTTGAATCCACAAAATTTTTTGATTGACAACAAAACCAATGTGTTGAACCTTGTCAACTTTGGACTTGCAAAGGCATTGAGAATTCCAATGAGGATATTTACTCATGAGGTGGTTATATTGTGGTACTGTGCACTAGAGATATTGCACATGTCTCGACATTATATGTGTTGGTTGTTTTGTTCCACGCTTATGCGTGTCCTTCTTAACGTTGGGGAGTTTAGACCCAAGGTTCGTCCATAGCTTACCAACAAAACCCCTAGAGCATCAACATATCAATCCTTGGCCAAGGTTGAGGAAGGCCTCACCTGAGACGCAGAGAGGATCACATAGACCATAAAGTCTTGTGACACGGATGAAGGCTAAACACACAAAGATCCATCGGGACTGGCATTCATGCGACTCATATTTGACAAATTATTAGGACTAAGAAGTAAAACAATACACACACATATCCAAATAGTACATGGTAGACATATAATAGATCATAATTGTCACATATTTATTACCAAAATCATTCCCTTACACTAGATATATGCACAAATCAAACTATATATTAGAACCACAGAACTTCATCTCTTCTCTATATATGTCCTCAGAAATACAACACATTGCGCAATGAACATTCTCTCAAGACTACATAAATATAACAAACTCATAAGCATATTCAAAAGAACTACAATATTAAAGCAGGATTAGACCAAGATCAATACTAAGGACTCAATGAATCTCTACTTAGACATCTAGCTAGCCTCATTTATGATATCACTGCTTCCTTTTATAGCTTTCTCTACTTGGGAGCTCTATCTCTTTCTACTCTGCTCCACTCGCTCGATTGAAAAAAATGCCTTGCATGCTTTTGACACCTACTTGTTGTCCATGTCGCCTTTAGGAATCGAGGAAATCTTAATTCCCTTCTATCTCATCTTTTTTTAGTTCCACGATCCCTTGTGTTTCTTGCAATAATCATTCGAGAGGATTTCACGATGATTCGTTTCTTGATTCTGGCACGCATCTTCTTGATTTCCGGTGTGCATCAAAATTGGGATCAACGCACATTCAATAATATTTTAGGCATGTTGCGCACTATCAAAAATCGGTCCAACATGCACTCTTTGTCATTATTCCCACATTCCCTTATGCACGTGCAAAACTTTGAAATGAGTGTGCACAAAGTCATTTGTGCGCACGTGCGAAATGAACCCAAAAATTTGGGTGCCAACAAGTCCCCACCAATATTACTTGGATCATCCTCGAGCCAATTATTTCATGTTGTCAGGGAAAACATTTTGAGTAAGAGAAAATCATCGTTCTTCAAAACTAGTTGTGATTGCGGCTAGGCCTGAGTAAGAGCAAATCATCTATGCAGGTTGTAGTTGCAACCTGACCCATGTCTGTTTGACATAGTGTCATTGATGTATTGTCATTGATGTCAACAGTCGATGTCATTGATGTGATGGTAAGTTGGCATGACGAATTGTCATTGATATCAATAGTACTCTGTTAGCATATAATGGTTGATGTCAAACAGTTGGATGATATGCAGAGATTAAAGTTCAGAAGAGATGGCGCGATGAAAATCAGTAGGTATGGTGCAATGAAATTCAGATCAAATCAAGACCGTTGATACACATGATCTAGATCAACGACATGGATGAATTGCGGAGAGCGAAATAAGAATTAAATGACTCCCTAGTTACAATCCTGCAATCGGTCTAGATCGTCATATCTCATAAACTCAAAGATCGACAATTGTGTTTGACTCACCAACAACGCACAAATTCAAATTGCAGAGTTTGGGTGACAAATTAAACCACTCGCAAGTTGTGGTTCCAAAATCCACATCGATCGTCGATAGTCACTCGACAATAGATCTTTGGTTCAAATCAGTTCCACTACCAACAAGCGATTTCCATAGTGGAACTTGAAGATAGTCATAAAAGTCGTGCTAGTTGAGGACCCTGCATCCATCCTTGATCATTGATCCACTTCGAGAGTCTTCACGACCGTTGGATCACCTTTGAGTGGAAGGACAGGATAAGATGAAAAAATTTGAGATCTCAATTATTCGAATAATCATCAGTTGTCGGATCAAATTAAGTGGAAGGATATGATAAGAAAAGATGTGAGGAGGTTACGCTTCGGGAATCTCATTTGGGAAGAATTGTGAAGTCGAGATATCGAATTAAAGGAAGTCTCGAAAGCCAAAATTCTGAAGTCACTCTTAGCTATCGATCTGAGATACATTTCAGATAGTATTATGACTGTTAGATCAAGGAGATAAATATGTGTCACATCAGGAGATCTACGTCAGCAGACCATGTCAGCAAGAACATGTGACAGACCACGTTAGCAAGGATATGTGGCACAGTTAGATAATGACAAGTGTCAATATGAAATTGGCAGATGAGATACATGTAAATAAAAAATCTGAGTGACATGTGGTAGCCACTTGGCCCGTGCCATGTCAACAAGTGACGTCAGTAGGTTACGTCACTCCAGGAGATTTACTTCGGGAGTTTCACCACCAATAAATGACCTATGTCCTGAAGTCAAAAAGCACGAAGTTGCGAAGAACTCAGGAGTTGAGCCCCAGGTCATAGACCGAGGTCACATGTGAGATGGGCCTAGGAAGAGGAGCTGGTGCCCATTTCCTGGAATTCATCAATTTGGAGATCAGAAGATTGGCCACAGCATAAAATGAAAACACCTGAAGTCCGCATCTCTGAAGCGCCCTTTGGATAGTCGCCTGATCATAGTCGGAGGTCATATGAATATTTACAGAGAACCGTCCATTCAATTGTTGATCAAGTCCTGACCAACGATTTGCTTGAAAGGCCTTTAATAAACCTGGATTGTACATCTAAATAGAGGATTTAATATTGATCATCCGATCTGTTTCAACGAAATCTGATTCGAGAGATTTGAATGGTTGCAAAGGCCTAAAGTCCTGAAGGACGAAGTACCGAAGAAACACGGTCCTAGCACTGGACATATGGGGGATAAAAGGAGAAACGGTGAAAGAAGAAGGCAATGCTTGTATTAATACGACTGTGTTTCTGCGTCTGTGGTCTCAAAGAAATGGGTTGAAGGAAGCGCCTCTGCAGAACTCAATTTCTACAAATATTTGCAGGAATATGAAATCGAGTTAAAAAGAAATCGATCCATCCCTGTGATCGATTGATGAAAAGCACTCTCACTAAATTAAAATAATTAACAATAAATGTTTGAATAGTAAAAGTGATTATTGTTAATGTTAAAATGAAGAGGTATGGTGGTCCAAACGAAGGGACACAATGTTTCATAGCTCACACCAGTTGGAAGAATATATAAATGAGAAAACGAAGTGAGGAGAATGTGTCTCTACAGTCCAGATAAGAAGATAAAATAGAAGCAGAGTTCAAGAAGTAAAATTGTTGGTTCTAATGGGCATGTCAATGTCTTATTGAAGATCAAGAACAAAAGAAGGCAGAGTAGTAGTTATGCAATCTAGTATTTGATATAGAATACCTTTATTGGACTGCAACAGATTCATTGAAGATTAAATGACATAATCCAGAGAGCATGAGATGAATTTTGACTGCAGATAGGTTGCAGTAGACAAGTAGAAAGTGCAACAGTTAATAACTCTAAGAAGACTTGAAGAAATTGAAGTATCTATGTGTGTTTATGAACACCTTGAACATAGTATAGTAAAAGAGTTATAAGTGTTATAACCTGCATAAAGGGAGGAAGGGTGGAGCAAGGGAAATCAAGTTGAAGTCAAAAAGGTCAAATATGATATGACTTATGTTAATGGCTACATGAATCAAATTCAATGAAGAGCATAAGAGATTGAATTGCATTGTGAAATTAAGGGTGGTTGGGTGGTGCAAGGGCAGGTGGAGCCTGTAAGGGAGTAGTTGCTTCCTTTTCAGTTGTAGCTGACTAAATAGGGGGTCATAGCCTCCTTCCAGTTGTAGCTCGTAAATAGGGTGTTGAAGCATCCTTGTCAGTTGTAGCTGACTAAACAGGGGGTCGAAGCCTCGTACCAATTGGTGATGGTGAACAAGGGTGTGGGTGCATCCTGATCAGTTGGTGTTGATTGAAAAGGAAGAACATCTTCCTTCTATATAACTTGTAAGAAAAGGAATTTTGCAGTTAATAGAAAAGTGTTGGTGGTTTTCCCTGTTGGGTTCCACGATAAAATCTTGTGTTCATAAGGGTTTGTTGTTCATCATATAATTATTAATTGAATAATTAATGTGTGTGCTTAATATTGAAGGAATTAATAAGAAAAAGTAGGCAATATTGATTCACCCCCCCCCCCCTCTCAATATTGTTGGATATTCCAACAATGGGTTATGGGCCCACGTGCGAAATGAACCCAAAACTTTGGGTGCCAATAGGTCCCCACCAATATTACTTGGATCATCCTTGAGCCAACTATTTGATGTTTTCAGGGAAGAAATTTTGAGTAAGAGAAAATTAGTGTTCTTCAAAACAAGTTGTGATTGCGGTTGGGCCCGAGTAAGAGAAAATCATCTATGCAGGTTGTAGTTGCAACCTGATCCAGGTCCTAGATTGAATCGAGCAGACCACATGGTGAAAGATGGATTTGGAGTGCATGCGGTCAGATTCTCGACCTGGAACATTCGCTTGTGGTTGTGGAGGTGAATAAGGGATCTGCTTAAATCCCATCATCAAACACTAAACCTTGAAGAGAAGTTAGGATCCACAAGAGAGAGTATCATTCTATGCTTGTCTTTTTTTTCTAGGAGGACCAGACTAAGCTAGTCACCTCGACCTTTCTACTGTTGGAGGGTTGAGGATCCATGGCTATATGTGAGAGTAGGGATAGTATCAATGAGAATGGATATGTGTGTTTTCCTCGGGCTCATTATTGTTGGAGGGGGATCCATGACGATGGACGGGAGTAGGGTTGTTGGATAGCCATTGAGTAGGGTCCCTTCCTATCAACAAAGGGGATGATGCATTGTGTTTTTTCAATCATATTTAGTGCGAGAGAGTTGGTGAACAACTACGAGTACAAAACACAGTTCATAGAAGTGCAGGGTACTGAGTTGATATTTTCTAGGAAAGAAGGGGGAAGGACCTCTACCGAGCAACTGGTGACAAATTGAACATATACGTGAAAACCAAAATGTGGGCTCATGAGATGCTCGACCGAAATGGAAACAACCGAGTATGGATAGTTTAATAAGCCACGCCATGATAGGGGAGAGGGGAAAATTGATAAATAAGAAGGAGTTGGGGGAAATACCCACGAGATGATCAAGGAAGTCACAAGTGGAGGTAGTAGGGAATGGGGCGTGGAGAATTACTCCAATGAGAGCGTTGAGGGGGGGAGGGTATATATAGAGGGAATATGTTGGGGAAGATGACGATGGAGAGAAAGAAAGATGTGATGGAGGGGGTGTCTTGGGGAACAAGTATAAAGTCACAACGAAATGTGACTCATGGGGATATCGATATTGTAGATCTGTCATACTAGAGATTCTTGTTGGAGAATATGGTGGTATAATTGATTGTGTACTCGTGGCATGTGTGAACTACCCAAATGGGATTAATTTCCCTTTCAATGAAATGAATCATTACGAAACCCCTCCAAAGCCCATGTGAATTGTCAGAAAAGGTCTAGACCTTGTATTTATGGAAAAACATCATCTTGATTTGGAAATCTAGAAAATTTGCACCAACTAT
This sequence comes from Picea engelmannii, assembly GCA_009831015.1. NCBI lineage: Eukaryota > Viridiplantae > Streptophyta > Pinopsida > Pinales > Pinaceae > Picea > Picea engelmannii. Next base: position 46,868 of record ML777349.1, read on the forward strand.
CAATTATCGAGTCCACCTGCATGATTGATGTGAATATTGTGACTTTTAAAAGGTAAATTATGCCGACTATGAGATGTGTTACTTGTTGTACAACCTACGCTAAACCTATTCTACTTATATTCAAAACAAAGACAATGAGATATGATGGACAACCCCTCTGGGTCATGGTACACCTTCAATCTACTTCCATTAATGACTCCCTTTAGAAGTTGTCCTTGTAAGGTTTCCAACTTGGCAACACCTTCTTCACTGATGTAGACTAGTTGAAAAGGACCCAACCAACACATGCGTAACTTGTCAGGGTGGTGTAAATATTTGTTGTCATATAATAATACTAAAGATCCACACTAGAGAATTTTCAGGCATACATTATGGTCATACCATGCCTTATTCCTTTCCTCTTCGACCACCTGGCAGAAACCAATCATCATTCAGTCTTCCTCTAGTTACATTAGCTTGTCTAACCTATGATGTAAAGACTGATCATTGGTCATCTAGGTTTCTAGGGCGACCCAAAGGATAGGAACAATAAATCTAGAGGTATGATCGCTTCTTTTCCATAGAACAACTGAATGACATGTTCTTTGTCATCCTTTTGCACGTTGTTTGATAAGACCATAATATTGTGGGGATGTGTTGATCCTAGTCATCACGTTGCACATTAAATTTTTTTGTTAGAGCATGCTCTAAAATTTTATTAAAATCTTCAACCATACCATTGGCTTGAGGGTGATAGGGGGTGCTCATCTGGTGATGGATCATGAACTTCTGAGTGAGTTGTTTAATGGTCTCATTCAAAACATGTGACCCCTGATCACTCAACAACACCCTAGGCCAACCAAATATGGTAATAACTTTCTCAAAAATGAAGTGCACCATTTCTTATGTTGTACAATCTTTGATTATCACTGCTTCATCCCACCTCATGGGTATTTAGTCACAGTAATAATGTAGTGAGCCCCTGTGTGACGTGCGGAAGGATTTATGGGCCCGACAAAATCTATCGCCCATTTTTCGAAGGGATCAAGTGCAGTCACAAGGAATAGAGGAATCTCATATCTTCGATAGGGTTTTCTAACTCAATAACATATGTCACGGCGTTTGCAGTAGTCTTTAGAGTCTACGAAGAGAGAGGGGCACCAAATCCCTGCATGTAGAACCTTGTGCGATATCGCCTTACTAGCATCGTGACCTCCAACAGTACCTTCATGTGCCTTGTACAGGATGGATTCTTGTTCGTGTTCCAAAGCACACCAATGTATAATTCCATCTGTGCCCAACTTATAAAATTGTCCAACAATCAAATCATAATTGACACTACGGGTCACCAGTTGATGATGTTGCGCCGAAGTATATCCGGTGGGGTCCTGGCCAATTATGAGAAATTCCATGATTTTGGCCAATTGATTAGGCACGACTTCGACCATGTCCTTATCATTTCTAGTCATGTACCTTCTGAAAAAGGGAGCATTTCACTCTCTTCGAGTATTCTCCCTCCAAGTCGTAGGGTGGTTTCCTTTGATTGGAATCATCTTGTAGAGCCTCGAATTCCTTCTTCTACAGCCTTCCAGATAAGGGGCATTCTTAAATATATTGTGGATAAGGTAACCTCTGCAAGTATTTTATCCTCCTCGAATTGGAAATCTTTGGGTTTTCCCAAGCTTGTGTCAATTATCTATGATTTGCTAAATTTCCACAGAAGTCTTGCATGAGAGCCCTGGCCTCCCCCATGATATATTGCTTAGACCAACATCCCTGAGTCTTGTTTAAGTTCTTTTCTGACTCTTTCAAAAAAGCGAAAAATATTGCCGAGTGAACTTGTCTCTTTCACAGTCATTAATGGGATCTGAAAGGATGTCTATTTGGTGAAGTTTAACCCTTTTTCAAACCAAGTAGACTAATTTCGAAAAAATGAATACTCTAGTCACTAGTGGCTAGAAGAGTTCTCTTGGGTATTTTTTTATACTTTTTCGGGCCTAGGGGACTAAATTTATGAAAAAGGACATTCTTTGGAGTTAAGTTGTAATTGCATCTCATCCTCTCATTTGCAGTATTGAGCTTATTTCTGGTTCCCTCTTTTGCATTATAAGCCTATTATCTCGAGCAGTTTGCATCATCATCCACGCAGAGCCTTGTTTATATCCTTTGCATATTGACACCCTGTACCCTACGAGGAAACATTCCCTCGAGTTTCCATATCCTGCATGCACCTCCTTGATTGAGCATAGGCATGTTCCACTATTGGAACTAGTTGCTTACTCGCGACACTCGTTTCCTCCTCTATATCATAACATTCATTTGACTATGAAAAAACAAAAAAAAAGAAGGGCAGGAAAAGAATATTATTTCATGTTGGTAGCAATCATGTCGCCTTTGAACAGAGCACAAATGTTTGAGTCCACTTGTCATCCAAATTTTGGGTTTAGCATGACCGTAGGAAGTTGAGCTCGTTACTTAGAGTTTACTCCCCCGACTGGTTACTCTTCCAATACCTATGGAGAGTTTGATTGGTATCTCTTGCATCACAAATTTTCATCATTAAGTCTATGCTGCCAGAGTCATCCATATGTCTCATGCTCTTGTTCAAAGGATGTCTATCAACCTGTGTTATCCATTTCTCAGAACTCTTGACTTTGCATGTCGGCCATACCCTTAGTGTGTCTTAGAATTACATGAATTTGTAGTCCTACCGTGCACCCTAGTCCTACTTTCCTTATGGGTAGGTAACCTTGAACCCAACAATCGACATATCTTCATTGGTCACTGACTGGGGGGTTTCCCTTGTGTTCGACGACAATAAATCTATTCACACATTGGGATTCATGCAGTGTCTTGGATTCCATTAGCCTTATTGGTGTTTTCCTCACCTTTGTCGACAGTTTTCCTTATTGGTTGTTTTTCAGAGGGTCTTGTTCATGCACTGCCTGCATTTGATTCATGCGAAAGACACATAGGGTCATTGGTTCATGAACATGTTCTTCATCTGACTTCCACCAAATAACCAATCTACTTATTTGTACCTCGTGCTGACTGATGAGAGATGCCTTCATGCTCTCCTTTCAGTGGGTCTCCTTCCATCAACTTCATCCCATATATTCTAGAAACAAGGCCTAGATTCCTATGAGTACCTAGAGGCTCGTAGTCATCAATGGAAGGTTCTCTCACCATTGACAATTGGGAATACATCAATGCCCTTTGATCGATGGATTCTTCAAGTGTTCGACCTCAACTCCTTTATTCAAACTTGTAAGAATTTACTTGGTTCCTTGATACCTACTTTCATCATTGGTAGGTTGTCTCACATTTGTTAATGATATACCTTAATGACCAGTAATCAAATAAAGTCTCATTATGTTCGACCTCAACTCCTTTATTCACATGATGTAGACTTGCACCTTTGGCGGATCGTGTAGAAGACTTGAAGATATCAATTCATAGTTGCAGCTTTCTTGAGTTGTTGCTATCATTCATTGGACCAGTACCTATACGACTTTAGTGATCATGGGAGATTAGATTGTACTTCATTGTATACAGATATCTTCAGACTAATTTTGAGATTGGTTTTCACTGGGCCTTGTTCATGACTATGACAGCCCATGGCATGTATCTACCCTTGTATTTCCTATTCATGGCCATGAACAATTGTTTGGTATATTTCCACATGGATCTGTAGTGTAATTCAAATTGGCAACCATGTGCACAAAGTCATTATGGATTGTAATATTCTTATGAGCAACTAGTTCTTCCAGCTGGGTCTCCATTAGTCCACTTTGGGGAATTATAATATATTTTGGCCATCGAAAATACTCCTCTGACCTCACACATTAGGGGGCATCTGTTATAGCAAGATTTGCCTCACCCCATGAAACTTTCTTATAAGGCCTTTCCCATTTCCCTATGCAGACTTGAAGTCCGTTTTTTCAGTTCCCAGAGATAAAAATTGTATTTTTCACATATACACTCCCTAATAGCTATACAACATGCGTATACACAGGTTGCACCATTACAATCCGCGTACATCGGGTTTTGTACCCAAAATTAAAAATGGTGTCGGGTTTCCATGTCATGTCACAAGATCCATGATCCTCGACCTTCCATATATTGGAAACATTCTGACTCGGCCCTTCAATTCCATTTGAAGGCTATAAATGGGCCATATACATAATACAAGTTGTTGATAAGAGGAGAAGAATTCAACTTTGAGAGAAAAGTTACTATGGAGAAATTATTCACTTCATATTGAGTATGCATCCCTTTGTCCTTTTAACTATGAACACATTGTTCAGCCCCCAATATCTTCCCTATCTGAAGGAGAATCTCATTGTCTCTCTTATATGAGCTTGCCTTTGGTAGATGATTGAAGTGGTGGAGGCTCAGCTGGAAGGGACTTAGTTTCTCGGTTCCAAACGCGCTGACACAAAAGTTTGTCATTCAAACACTTCTGTTGATTACATTTTAATAGAAATATTTTTTTCTCGTCCAATTAATGTCTCACAAATATTTGAATTGTTATTCCATGGGCGTATTTGTTATGAATATTGATGGATTATTCTATTATATGTGCTAACTTTATATATTATCACCATATGCTTGTGTATATTGGTTGTTGAGGACAAGTTGCAGGTGTATAGCTTTGAGTCAAGTGCTCAATGGTGGACTTCATCGAACGTCCGGACAAGGTAGGCTCTTTATCTTGTCTTGTTAGCATATTTTTTTATATAGCATACTTGAGATTAGAGTTTATTTCTGCACTCATTTTCGTCTATTGTGGTTTACCCCATGCCATAGAGTGATTTTCCTTGTAACATTGTTAAAAGCAAAGAATGAAGTTTTTGGAAAATTCAGGAGAATGGATATCTTACAATCATAGATCCAGAGGGATCTCAAAATAACACATTCAGAGGAACAACACACTCTAGGTTTGATTGTTTTCATATGCCTCTAGTTGTTATGGAATTATTGTAACCTTATGAACATCTAGTTGTATTTTGATCTATTGAAGTTATGATTATCATAGTAACCTTTGTTCAAAGTTAAAGTTATAAGCTAACTCTAGTCAAAGTATTAGATTGATTAAGGATGATATTTTTAGAGTTTATTTGCATTATATTCTCTAACTTAGATTTATGTCAAGAAAGCATATTGTCTTAAGTACAGGGGACAAGTTGAAGAGATTACTTGTCATCTTGAGTAAAGGAGACTTGAAATAAAATAACAACACTCGTTCTTGAAGATACGACTCTGGGTTCCATGTTTAATTGAATAAATTAATAAGTTTCCAATTTGCACATATCAAGTTTAATAATTGTTACATTACTAGTTGTGACAACAATCCTTGAAAGGATCTATTACTTATAGATACAATGAATACTAGGAAGCATGCGAGTACTATTGATGTAAATGCTTATTGTTTTTGGTCACAAGATGAACTAACATCTCCTCTGGGAGATACTTCTTGTTTTTCTTCCAGGTTATTTTATAAATTTCATGGAGTTCACCCTGGAGGAATGGTTGATCACAACACTAGAAGAGTTTTGTTCCTATTTCTTATTATTGTATTTTAGTTTTGGCTCTTGTTCCAAGCTGGTCACAAGAAATATCCATGGGAAGATGTTATTATGATTATTTTTCTCAATCTTGTTTTTATTATAAGAGTATTATTCTTGTATATTTTTTTCCCCTTGTTGTCCTTGTTCCGGGAAGATCACAAGTGATAACTCTGAGTGGAGCTATAGTGATGGTTGCAGGAGGAAACATATTAGATGGTCTCTAGTTTGATACATGGAGCATACTATCTAGATAAGAAGTTGTATACATGATCGTATACATCCATGTACCGAAGAAAAAGAAGGCGAAGAAGGGTACTTTTGTGGGAGTGTTAAATATTTTAGTCAAATTTTATGTGAGCTAACGAGTTACTAGTTATGTATGAACTAGATGTCGACCTATAGTGTCAGAAATAATTCCCAGTTAGAATGTCGATCAATAGCATTGGAGGTTACTAGCTGGAGGGCCAACCCATAGTGTTGGAGGTGTTTTCCAGCTAGATGGATAATGTGCGGCTATGATGGTGATACTTGTTACAGGATTTGTTTGATCATATGATAGCCTTTGTGGATATGGTGATGCTACATGTAGACTGATCTACAAGACCATGTTAGTATTTCCCATGCCATGTGAGATGGATGGATGTGTTTGAGACCACTACACAAAGAACATCTTAGTTAATACCTCCCTAGCTAATAGGGAGTGTTGATGTTTTGGTAGCTATGAGAGGTATTGACCTCCACGTGTAACCTATGACTTAGAATATAATATTCTGGAAGGAAGTGAACCATTAAACAGATGTGTGGAAACCCTAGAAGACAAGTTGACCTAGAAGAATAATAATATTAGAATATTATCTTCCAGAAATACAAGTCGACTCCACAAGAAAAGATAAATAGAAAATATAAGTACCGAAAAGTCAGGTCAGCCCAGCCAGAAAATTCATTGGACAGATTAATATAAATAGAGGACGTTTTAGCTCATTTGTATACCCAGTTAGAGCGCAAGTCTTGTGGAGAGATCCAGTTGCAACTGCAACTGTGGTTGCAAGGAGGAATACGGGTGTATGCTCATCTCTTGGTATTGGTCTCTCTCTAGCGCTATCAAGTGATATTCTTGGTGATTCTCTTGGTGACATTCTTGGTGATACTCTTGGTGATATTCTTTCTAAGTATGGTGCAAGTCTGAGAGAGTAGTGCAGTTGCAGCTGCTGCAGTTGTGTATGGTACTTTTTATGTGGATATGAAGACTCTCTCTCTTGTGCGCTACCCTTGGATAAGGAGCACTCTACTTGTCTTGAGTTTTTGTTGCAGTTAGCAGCTAGGTTTTATCTGTTGGTTCTGGAGTAGGCTTGCTGGAATTATTCTAAGTAAAGGTTAGTGTGCTCGAGGGTGGCATATGTGAATGCCTAAGGTTGGGTGACAATGACGTGACATTGTCTATGGTTAAACGAGCATACTAAAATTTCAACGGGTACAAGGTTAGATTTTCACCAAGTGAATAAAAAATTTGGCTTATAACTCTTGTTTTGCCAAACGTTTCCATGTTCCTCATTACAAATTATAACTTTTGCAAATGCCTTCTCCAAGCTCTCAAAATATTTACTTTTCACCCCAAAAAAAAATTGCATGTTTCATGCAAGATACTTGATAACCACTCATACAATATTTTACTCACCAAATACTTCAAACCATAGTGTATTTTGTTGTTACCTTGTTTGATTGCCTAAATTTAGAATTAGCTTGCAAATAATTTAAGTTTGAGGTAATTTTCTCTACTTTTGAGAACTTTTTAAAATAATACTTCTTCTAAGGAATAGGCATAACCTTTCATAGATTTCAAATTTAAATTACCAGCGATCTTTTCCTTGTCCAGTGCAGATTCTAGATTATAGTTTCCACCTACATTACAGTTACATTGTTTCCCAACTGTAGGACCGTGAATGTAATAAATTTAAAAATAAAATAATAGGCAGATACTAGAAAGTAGAGTTGCAACATTTTAACATGAACGAGCTCAAACAATTCCCAAAGCAAGCTCATGCCTCCTTATGTGCCTCAAATTTGAGAGATCAAGTCTTTGATTGTACATTATGACACTAGATTTGCTAGAAAAAAACTCTCCAATATAGTACTGAATCTCAAAAAGAACCATTGCATGTGTGATAAATGAATTTTTCAAAGTCTAAACTCATTTTCTCTTACCAGTCCGTGCATGCACATAAGTTGCTCATGTGCATTTTGGTTGCATGTGGGTTCTCTTCTAGTTGTAAATGGGCATGGTATTCTTCACCTTCATTTCCAAGTATGTGTGGGCTCCCTCCAACAGTGGTAGCAACATAGTAAGGGCAAGGAGTTCTAGCTTTAACACATTTCGAGTATGATATTTTAAAACATTTCAGATAATCCCAGACATGAGTCGACCTTGGGACCTCCAAGTTAGATCAATCTCCAATTTTCTATCGGGTTCTTCATCTGGGTGGTTTTCATATTGCATGGAATTTGAGTGGAAATAATCAATAAGTTTGGGAATACTTATCAATAGAATGACACTAAGAGTTATAGATTGTGGAGAATTACAATTCCTCTTAGGCCACAGGCAAGAGGAGGTCTCCCATGATTTGGCTAGTGAACGAGTGATACCACACAGATAAAGACTTCCATAGCCTATGATCCTCCTTTATATATGAAATATTTTCCTTTTGTAATGATCCACATTAAAAGTGCAAGGATAACATGCGTATGGCTCTTTAGCTTGATTAAGAAGTGAAATGTGTTGGAAATTTTTGTATGTAGATCTACCTTGCCATAACTAGCACATGGATCAATACCATGAACTTGTATTCAACTTAGCTCTTTCATCTTCTTTACCATTGGCTTCATCTCGCATGGATGACTACCATGAAGGAGTCACAATTTCTCACCTTCCATGGAAAACTATCATGGTGCTATCATGCCCTTAAGACCATAAGAGTTGTGATACCACGTTAAGAAATATAACACAAGACAAGAACTTGGTGGAAAAGGCTTCAAGCCATATTCAACACATGTATTCATCCAATGATGTCAATATATAGTACATGTATCCACCTCTAGATATAGATCTCATTAAAAAATCATCATTGGATATTGAAAACACCTATTAGTAGATAAGGATGACAACTCATAAGAAGGTGATCTTGGACTTTGTGATTGTCTAGGGAGTCACAATCAAACAAGAGCATTGACACTAGTGTTTTTACCCAATCAACTATTGAGATCCACAAGAGAAGGAGGGGATCAAATGAAACAAAGCAATAAACGGCCCCGTTGTGCCTCAAATGAGAAAACCCACAAAACCCTAATGTGCATTGAATGAACACACCAACAAATCCTAATGTTCAGATACTCATGTGAGCATTGTAAGAAAACCAATTCTATTTTATAACTATTAGTTTCATTATAAAGGGGTAGATTATCTAGGTAGGTTGGGTTAGGCTAGTTAGGTTTATATGTTATTCTTATAAGAGTAATCTGGAACATCATCCTCATTGTCTTTTCCATAACTCCTTACTAATTACATGTTTTTCATCTGCAAGAAAACATT
>ML777349.1:62862-83006 GCA_009831015.1 Picea engelmannii
TGATTCGAAATAATTTTAAATAAATTAAAATATAATGTTTTTTTAAAAATTTATATCTACTAAATAATTATAAAATTCTTAAAATTTCATTTATCATTTACACTTTGCTACCTTTCATGGTTTTACTCATTCTAAACCATGATGATTTTATTTTGTTATTTGTGAGCTTTCCAAAATCCCAACTATAATGTATTTTGAACATTTTTTCATATTAGGTCAATGTTAAACCACCCATCCTTCTTATTGGTTTTTCATTTTAAACCACCAATCCTTATTATTTTTGGTTTTTCATTGTAATATGAACATTTTTTTTCATGTTAGGTCAATGTTAAACCACTCATCCTTATTATTTTTGGTTTTTCATTTTAAACCACCCATCCTTATTATTTTTGTTTTTTCATTGGTTGTCCCAACGTGAAGATCATTTTTTATATATCTTATTTGTAATGTTGACAGGGGCATACGATACATATTTTATATTATTATTTAAATGAAAGAATCAACCAAAAAATATTTTCTAATTTATTTAGATATATAATATTGAATTTATGAAAGATAAATTTGTTAGGAAATAACATATTTAATAAAAAATATTAAAAAATATATTTAAAACAACAAAATTATTATAAATACTAAAAAAATAACTATAATATTTAAAAATAATTTAAATATTATTAATTACATATAAAATATAAAAAAATATATTATTTTTATTTTTAAAAAATTATATAATGAAAATAAAATAAAATATTGAATTCATGAAAGATAAATTTGTTAGGAAATAACATATCTAATAAAAAACATTAAAAAATATATTTAAAACAATAAAATTATTATAAATATAAAAAAAATAACTATAATATTTAAAAATAACTTAAATATTATTAATTGTTGATGAAAATGAAGATTATTAATCTCTACTAAGAGGATAAGTGATTACTTGTGATTTTTTAGAATTTTGTTTTTGTACTGGAAAAACATTAAGAGAAGTTTTCCAAGATTACCATAGTTTTGTTGAATTAAGAGGTTAGGAAGATTGGTAGTGTGACAAATATTTTGAAAATTAGATCTAATGTGAGTATAGGTTGGACAATATAAGAGAAAGTGTTTTTCATCTTCAACCTTCTTAATGTTATAAATGTGACACACTTTTTAATCTCAATAATATATATATTTTTTATAAATTGTTCAATTCGTATCAAACTATAACCATGGTTAATTATTTTTAAAAATTATATATAATGAGGATTTTTTTTTTTTTTTTTTAATAAATTATTCAATTCGTATCAAACCATAAGCATGGTTGATGTTCCTATACACGTGTAAAATAATACATAATATTATTGTGTGCATTTAACATTGGCTTATATGGACCACGGAATCTGGTCTAATGGAAAGTTATCAATTGCTCCTCTCTAATATATCCACTATTGAAAAAAACAAACGTAAGCGCAGTTTTCAGGAGAGCGCAAAAGAAAAAGAGAAATCGCCGATGCCGGGGATCGAACCCGGGTCACCCTCGTGACATACGAAAACACCTACCACTATACTAAAACGACTATCAAAAAATTAAATAAGATGAAATGGATAAAAACGAATGTGAGATTGGTTATTGACGGGCTTTGTTTGTATTTCAAATAAAATGTATATCAAACTGATGTACTCTTTCTTGCTCAGCGAAGTCTCAAATATATGTGGGACGGCATTTGGTTTAGTGGTATCATTCATGTTTTTTCCCCAAGGAGTTCGATGAATTCTACAAATGTTTTCGCTATTAACAAGTCTTATAATGAAAATTCTTATTATCATAATCTAAGGCAGGGAAACAATTATGGTATCCACATTGTGTTAAGATATAATGGTAAGTTTTATTATGAAAATTCCTATTCTCATAATCCAAAGCATGGAATCAATGATGATCTTTGCATTGTGTCAAGATATGCATTATGAACGTGAACTTTACAAATGATTTGGTTATTAGCAAGTTTTATAATGAAAATGTTGGAATTATTAACTCCTATTAATTCTTATTTGTCTTATGTATGTTCATATTGAAGGTTGCGTTTGTTATTATTATTGGTCATTGTAAGTTGGGGTTTGTGTCTACAAGAAAACTTGGTTTCTAAGTTTTAAGAGGTTGTTAGATCTAGTTGGATATGAAATGTTCTCTCCAACTAGTTGACTCCTATTTTGGTGTATGATTGAGATATTCTCTCAATTGGTTGTTAGTGTGACCAAGATAGTATTTTTATCTTGAGACAACATTCATGTATTTATATTTGTCCTATTACATTGATTAAATAGATCATTCAACATAGTTTTGTTTGTGTGGAAACAATGTCTACTCTCATATTTCTCTACATGGTATCAGAGTAGGTACGGGCCTAACTCTCTCACGAGAGATTATGTGATCATGGAATTTCAGTGTTCCTATTCCTATGTACATATGGGATTATCGCAGATGAGAGTATATAGTTTTTTCCTTTGAGAGTGATGTTTGTGGTTTGTTCATGAGAGTGAGAACATGAGTGTGAAACAAAGAGTTTTTCGGGGTAGCGAGAACTAGGAAAGCTTGTTGGAGCCATTGGACAATAAGGTGAGAGAAGCCAAATAATTTATACTTGCAATTGATTGGTGGAAAATATAGTCATTTTGTGATAAAGGAAGAGCTCGAGTATTGTTTAAGAATAAGATGCAAATATATGTATTTGATTCCTTAGAGGCCTTGAGAGTGTGAGGTCGCCTTGTTGGAGAGAATATCGATGAAGGAGAATGGAGTTTATCCTGCAACAATAACAATCTTGAACAAAATTCCTCATATAGGTTTGGCCACAACGAAATTAGGGAAACTTGCTAAATTGGATCATAAAAGCTTTGAAGACCACATGAAGAGACATAACATTTGTTGTTGTGATATGAGGAAATTGTGCTACCATATTTTTTGCAACTATGTATTTTTGTTGCCCCCTGAGTGTAGGGCAGTCAGTGATGGAGTGTACTGTTAAGGTGCTCTATTATGTGATGTCATCGGTTCGAAACCCCAACTTACCTTGTGTGTCATGTGTGGGGAAACATGGGAACAATTGGAAGTTATAGTGGTAGTAGTCGGATAACACGACCATGTGTCACACGAGTAAGTGCCCGACTATTTTTTGATTCCGCCCGTCACAAAAAAAAACCATGTATTTTTGTTGCGAAGGTTGGAATTCACATCCTCATTACTAGAGATATTGGAGGAGTTCATAGACATGGAAAGATCTCATGTTCAATGAACCTTGTTCTCCATTATGGATTTTTTGTGGGTTGTGTAGCAAAAAATCATCAATTGTGAGCAAAAGCGTCTTCATCACAAATCTAAAGCTTAAAAATTTAGAAGGTTTGTGTAAATGGATAATCGGCCCACCAAACCTATGAGAGAAGATAAATTCTACAAGAGGACTATGCTATCCATGACTTACAATGCCACTTTGGATGCAAATGCTATGATCATCAAGTTGTTTTGTTTGGCCTTTTACAACTGGCTCTGTGCAATATTTTTCACATGTGCATGTTGGTATCTACTATCAATCTTGGGAAAATATTCGAAAATGAGGAGAAGTAGCATTGTAAGGTTGAAAGATATTGTACATAGTGAAAAACATCTCTATTTAGTTTCCAAGTCTTTGGACTTGGACCTCAAGAAGCATATGGATTATTGTCCCTAGCTAGCAAATGATTCTCATCTAATCAAAACATTTATATATCATATTATGTGTGGCATTTCCTATTGTCATTCTCATCGAGTTCTTCATTGTTATTTGAAACCACAAAATTTTCTAATTGACAACAAAACCAATGTTTTGAACCTTGTCAACTTTGGACTTGCAAGGGCATTGGGAATTCCAATGAGGATATTTACTCATGAGGTGGTTATATTGTGGTACTATGCACCAGAGATATTTCTCATGTCTCGACATTATATCCGTTGGTTGTTTTGTTCCGCGCTTAAGCGTGTCCTTCTTAACGTTGGGGAGTTTAGACCCAAGGTTCGCCCATAGTTTACCAACAAAACCCCTAGAGAATCAACATATCAATCCTTGGCCAAGGTCGAGGAAGGCCTCACCTGAGACGCAAAGAGGATCACATAGATCATAAAATCTTGTGACAGGGATGAAGGCTAAACACACAAAGACCCATCGGGACTGGAATTCATGTGACTCATATCTGACAAATTATTAGGATTAAGAAGTAAAAAAATACACACACATATTAAAATAGTACATGGTAGACATATAATAGATCATAATTGTCGCATCTTTATTACCAAAATCATTCCCTTACACCAGAGACATGCATAAAGAAAACTATATATGACAACCACAGAACTTCATCTCTTCTCTATATAAGTCCTCAAAAATGCAACACATTGCACAATGAACATTCTCTCAAGACTATAGACATATAAAAAACTCAAAAGCATATTCAAAAGAACTACAATATTACAACAGGCTCAGAGCGATCTCAATACTAAGGACTCAATTAATATCTACTCAAACATCTATCTAGCCTCATTTCTGGTATCATTGCTTCCTTTTATAGCTTTCTCTACTCGAGAGCTCTGTCTGTTTCTGCTCTACTCAGGAGCTCTGTCTCTTTATTCTCTGCTCCACTCGCTCAATTGAAAAAACTATCTCGCATGATTTTGGTACCTTCTTGCAGTCCATGTCGCCTTCAGGAATAGGGGAAATCTTAACTGCCCTTCCAACTCATATTTTTTTAGTTCCACGATCCCTTTTGTTGCTCCCAGTAATCATTTGAGAGGATTTCCTGATGATTCTTTTCTATATTCAGGCATGCATCTTCTTTATTTTCGATGCGCATCAAAATTGGGACCGATGCGCATTCAATAATCTTTTAGGCATATTGTGCACTATCAAAACTCGGTCTGACATGTACTCTTTGTCATTATTCACACATTACCTTATGCATGTGCACAAATTTGGAATGAGTGCACACAAATTCATTTGTGTGCACGTGCGAAGTGAACCCAAAACTTTGGGTGCCAACAGGTCCCCACCAATATTACTTGGCTCGTCCTTGAGACAATTATTGCATGTTGTTAGGGTATAAATTTTGAGTAAGATAAAATCATCATTCTTCAAAACAAGTTGTGATTGCGGCTGGGTCCGACCAAGAGAAAATCATCTATGTAGGTTATAGTTGCAACCTGACCCAGATCCTAGAATGAATCGAGCAGGCCACATGGTGAAAGTTGGAGTTGGAGTGCATGCGGTCAGATGCTTGACATGGAACCTTCTCTTGTGGTTGCAGAGGTGAATAAGGGATCTGCTTAAATACCATCATCAAACACTGGCCCTTGAAGAGAAGTTAGGATCCATCAAGAGAGAGTATCATTATATGCTTTTATTTTTGTTCTTGGAGGACCAGACCGAGCTAGTCACCTCGACCTTTATACTGTTGGAGGGTTGAGGATCCATGGAGATATGTGAGATGAGGGCTAGTAGCAATGAGAATGGATATGCGTGTTTTCCCTGGTCTCGTTTTTGTTGGAGGGGGATCCATGATGATGGATAAGAGTAGGGTTGTTGGTGAGCCATTGAGTAGGGTCCTTTCCTATTAGCAAAGGGGGTGATGCACGATGGCTTTTCAATCATCTTTAGGCTGAGAGAGTTGGTGAACAACTGCAAGTATGAAACATAGGTAAGGGAAGTGTGGGGTACTGAGTTGATATTTTCTAGGAAAGAAGGGGGAAGGACCTCTACCGAGCAACTGGTGACAAATTGAAAATATACGTGAAAACTGAAATGTGGGATCGTGAGATGCTCGACCAAAGCGGAAACAACAGAGTATGGACAACCTACTAATCCACGTCATGATAGGGTAGAGGGTAAAATTGAGAAAGATGAAGGAGTTGGGGGAAATACCCACCGGATGATCAAGGAAGTCACAAGTGGAGGTAGTAGGGAATGGGGCGTGGAGAATTACTCTACTGAGAGAGTCGAGGGGGGGGGTGGTATATATAGAGGGAATCTGGTGGGGAAGATGAATATTGAGAGAAATAAAGATGCGATGGATGGGGTGGCTTGGGAAACAAGTAGAAAGTGGCAATGAAATGTGACTCATGGGGATATCGATATTGTAGATTTGTTGTACTGGAGATTCTTGTTGGAGAATGTGGTGGTATAATTGACTGTGTACTCGTGGCATGTGTGAACTACCCAAATGGGATTAATTTCCCTTTCAATGAAATGAATCACTAGAAAACCCCTCCAAATCCTATGTGAATTGTCAGAAAAGGTCCAGACCTTGTATTTATGGAAAAACATTAGCCTGATTTGGAAATCTAGAAAATTTGCACCAATTATCAATTATCGAGTCCACCTGCATGACTGATGTGAATGTTGTGCTTTTTAAAAGGTAAATTATGTCGACTATGAGATGTGTTACTTGTTGTATAACCTACGCTAAAACTATTCTACTTATATTCAAAACAGAGACAAGGAGCTAAATGATGGATGACCCCTCTAGGCCATGGTACACCTTCAATCTACTGCCATTAATGAGTCCATTGAGAAGTTGTCCTTGTAAGGTTGCCATCTTGGAAACACCTGCTTCACAAATGTAGACTAGTCTAAAAGGACTCAACCAGTGCATGTGTAACTTTCCAGGGCGGTGTAAATATTTGTTGTCATATAATAATACCAAAGATGCAGGTTGGAGAATTTTCAAGCATATGTTACGGTCATACCATGCCTTCTTCCTTTCCTCTTCGACCACCTAGCTGAAACCAACCATCATTTGGTCTTCCTCTAGTTCCATTATCTCGTCTAACCTATGTTGTAGAGACTGATCATCAGTCATCTGGGTTTCTAGGGATTCCCAGAGGCTAGGAACAACAAATTCAAGAGGTATGCTCACTTATTTTCCATAGACCAGTCTGAATATCATGTGATTTTTCATCCTTTTTCACGTTGTTTGATAATCCCATAATATTGTGGGGATGTGTTAATCCCAGTCATCACGTTGCACATCACAAACTTATGTTAGATCATGTTCTAAAATTTTATTAAAATCCTCAACCATACCATTGGCTTGAGGGTGATAGGGGGTGCTCTTCTGGTGATGGATCATGAAATTCTAAGTGAGTTGTTTAATGGTCTCATTAAAAAAAAAGTGACCCTTGGTCACTCAACAACACCCTAGGACAACCAAATCTGGTAATAACTTTCTCAAAAATGAAGTGCACCACTGCTTCTGTTGTACAATCTTTGATTATCACTACTTTATCCCACCTCATGGGTATTTAGTCACAATAATAAAGTAGTGCACCCCTATGTGACGTGCAAGGGGATTTATGGTTCAGAAAAAATCTATCGCCCATTTTTCGAAGGGATCAAGTGCAATCACAAGGAATAGAGGAAGTTCATCTCTTCCATGGGGCTTTCCAACTCATTGACATATGTCACAGTGTTTGTAGTAGTCTTTAGAGTCTACGAAGAGAGAGGGGCCCCAAATTCCTACACGTAGAATCTTGTGCGCGGTAGCATTACCAGCATCGTGTCCTCCAACAATACCTTCATGTGCCTCGTACATGATGGAGTCTCGTTCGTGTTCCAGAGCACACCGATGTAGGATCTAATATATGCCCAACTTATACAATTGTCTGACAATCAAATCATAATAGACACTATGGGTCACTAGTTGACGATGTTGCTCTGGAGTATATCCAGTGGGATCCTACCCAATTATGAGAAATTCCATGATTTTGGCCAATTGATTAGGCATGAATTCGACCCGAAAGAGCTACGCATCGGGTAGTTCATCATTGAGGCTCATAGAAACTTCCCTAGTCTAAATCTGCAACAGATGATTTGTTCCAACATTATGTTTTCCAAGCTTAATGACAACTTCAAAGTCAAATTCTTGAAAAAGAAACAACCAACGACAGATTCTTCCACCCAACACTGGCTTGTTAACCAAATATTTGAGCGTAGAGTGATTAATGAATAATTTGAAAGCCAACCCCAACAAGCAGTGGAAATTTTTTTGTAAGGAATATACCATGGCTAGACCTTTGTGCTTAGTTGTTGTATAATTATCTTCGGCATCAGATAGCTTGCGATTAGAAAAATATACCGGATGATCAATGTTGTCTTCCCCTGGATGTGCAAGAACGATGCTCAATGCAATAGACGAAGCATCAACGTGGACATGGAAGAGCTTCGACTAATCAGGAAAAACAAAATTGGGTGCAATAACTAGTTTTTATTTAAGTGTATCCAAGGCTTATCGACATTCTAGTGTCCACTCATACTTAGTATCCTTGCACAACAATTTTTTCAATGGAACCACAATCTGGGCATAATTCTTGATGAAACTTTGGTAGTATCTTGTATGACCCAATGTGGCGTGCATATCCCAAACTGAAGTGGGGGCCACCATGTCTAATATTGAAACAATCTTGGTTGGATCCATGAGCAATCCATCCTTGCACATGGCATGGCCCAACAATATGCCAAAAAATCATTTCTTCAAATTCAAAGATATATGTAGTTCGCGACATCGATCCAACATTAATCAAAGAGCTTACATGTTTTCCTTCAACAAACTGAACATAGTCCAATCATCCAAGTATACTTCAAGAAACTTATGGATAAACTCCTTGAATGTTGCGACCATTATCTGGAAAACGAATGCAAGGGAATTCTTCAAGCCAAAGGTCATGGTTGTGTATGCAAATGACCCCCATTTAGTCACAAAGGTGGTTTTGTCCCGATCCTCCTCTATGATCCGAACCCGATGATATCCTGAGAAACCATATGTAAAAGAGTAGGCTTCCCGACTGCTAACATTGTCTAGCACCTCATCTGTGAAGGGTGTCAGGAAAGGTTTCTGGATGTAGGCTGTGTTGAGACTCCTTAGATTGAAACAAATTTGAATATCCTTGTTCTTCTTTGGGTGCACCACCATAGGACTAATCCATTCAGACTCCTCTATAGGGAAAATTATCCTCACATCCAACATTCGATCTAGTTATGTGTGCACCTTTTCCTTATACTTGGGATTTAACTGATAAGGCCTCCCCTTAACCAACTTGGCATCCGATTTGAGTTGAATCTTCATGAATCCTAATGATCTTGCAATTCCTTTCATATCAAAAAATCTCTAAGGAAATAAGTCTTCATATTTCTTAAGTAGCTCAACAACCTAAGTGACCATCTGCTTATCCCAATAATCTCCTATGATGACCATCTTGGGTGATTCTTCAGTGCCAATATTGTGTTTCTTGGTTTTGATCGCGCCATTATAGTCGGGTGCATCCATCTCTACCACCTTACCCTTTAGGGCACACTTTCCTTCAGACTCTTTGAGTTGGATGCCATGAGGGTCATTGTCATCAATATTGTCAACATCAATCTTCCAGCAATGCACTGCTTCTTTCAAGTTTTCCATTGGCTGATGATACAAACATACCACCATGGGGGTGATTTCCTTTGGTTTTTGATGGAAAATGAAATCCTTAATCCGACAGAGTGCCTCTCTTTGAGCCAGATCTTCTGCTGTGAAGTTGAAGGTTAAACGAAACTGAGAGCTCATATGATTCCACTTGACTCTTTGTCTCTTTAGTTCCTGTTGGATGCACCAGCTTCTAGGGACCATGTCCATCATGTGGAAAAGCCGATTTTTGGATTTTTAGGGATGACCTGGGTTCTACTTTAGGTTTCCAACAAAACCCTGCAAACCATCAACCCTTCTGGAGACTAGAAGGCAACACTATGCACATAGTGCACAATGCAGTCTCACCCGAGATGGCTTATGGGTGATTGCAGGACCCAAATGCCTGCAATCTTAGAAGGGAGGCTGCTGAGGAGATGGGGGGCATTCATTCTACTTCAACATACATCAAATCTATTATTCTAACACAACATTACATCTAGATATACCATTTTGTAATAATATTCATTCATTAATATTTTTTCTCTAGTAAATATCTATTGTGTGTTGTATTTCACTACTAACAAATTCATTCATTCATTCATCATAACTAAATACTACAATAAATAAGAAAACCATTGCACATAGAGACACAAATTTACCGTGGTTCACCCCTCCTAGGCTATGTCCACAAAGATCTGGATTTTATTTCTCTTTTATTATTCTTCATCAAGTTAATTGTGTTACACGCATTACAATTGAGTACAACTAAGGTTATTGACGATGAAAAGATCACACCAAGCTCCACATCTTGTGACCTTACCCTCTATTACAATGCATATCTCTCTCTCCAAAAATGACTCTAATATCATCTCGCTATTAGCTCCACAACAATCGCTAGCAACATTCATCACAAAAACTAGCAAATAGATCAACATTAGCCTTCTCCGCTATCTCACACACTATATTTATATTACAAAAAGGGTAAAATACTCGTTACAAAAATGACCAAAACCCTAACCCACTAACCCTACGTGATTTAGGTTTGTCCACTTTCTAACTCTTCTGCGCGGCTGGTCCAAGATCTACGTCCTTCTTCCTTCCTTTGACTTTCCTTCTTTGCCGACACTACTTTTCCTTGTTTTCCAGCGCACACTCCTTTTCTGGTCCATTTTCTAACTACATTAATTAATTGTTGTGTTTTTCCCCAAAATGGTCTAGGCCAACATGCCCCCAAAACTCACATGTGGCTCATCCCAAGCCACTCAGGTAGTGTGTTCCTCCTGCACTGACTTCTCTAGCTCCTAGAACCTGCTTGAAATTTCTTCAACTCGAGATTTTTCTTGCGCGCTCTTCTCTGCTACAATCTCCACAGTTTGCGCAGTAATATGCTCATTCAACAATTCTCCACTCTCCAATCCAACATGTTCAACCTGACCCTTAGTTGTTTCAATATTCGTAAGCATTTGATCTGTGCCTTCTTGTAGTGGTTCCAACTGTGCCTTCCTTGACTGCTTTTCTGCTTGTATACTCTTTAGATCTGCCCACAAATTCTTTATTTCTTGCACACTCCTCAATCTGTCTGAGATTTTCATTGCTTTCTGATTTTTCTTTAGTTCATGTAGTGCATTATTTACACCTTCCTCTTTCTTTTCCAAGTCCTACAGTTTTCCATCCTCCTGTAGAGTTGTCCATAATTGTGTGCTCTTATTATACAGTTCTGCGATTTCCTGAATGATCACTGCAATGCTCTCCGTATGACCTGTAACCTCCTGCTTCCTTTGAGTTCTTAATTTTGGTGGAGTAGTCAGTACTAGGAGATCTTCCAACTATACAATGTGGGCTCTATAAGCCTCCATATCTTGCACTATTTTCTCAATCTTACCCTCTGTGGGTACATTCTCCCCTTGCGCGTTGTCAACAATAGTTTTAAACACTTCTTCTACTTGTTGCTCTAATATTTCAGTGCGTTGCTTCGTTTCTTCCCTCTCGAATTGCACCTGGGTAAGTGTCATATCCAGTGTCTTCTTCCTGAATGATCAATGCAATGCTCTTCATATGACCTGTAACCTCCTTCTCCCTTTGTGTTCTTAATTCTGGTGGATTAGTCAGTACTAGGAGATCCATCAACTCTACAATGTGGGATCTATAAGCCTCCATATCCTGCATTATTTTCTCAATCTTACCCTTTGAACACTTCTTCTACTTGATGCTCTAATATTTCACTGCACTGCTTCGTTTCTTCCCTCTTGAATTGCACCTAGGTAAGTGTCATCTCTGGGGCCTTCTTTCTTTGTTGGCCAATTGTAATTTTTTCGCATCTGCAAGGGCCCTCGACTGAATTTCCTGTGTGAAACTGATTTGAAGTTTGTACAATGCCTTTGTTGGAATCTTCGACAATGCTAAGTCCAAGTGATCTATGTATTTCAATGGCTTCTGCGATGTATCCTCACTTAAATGAAACATTCCTTGGGTGATACAAAACTTTCCATTTCCCATGTCTATTATCTGCACTATCACATGTTTAGTAACTGTCCTTTCTTGATAAGTTTGTTTTTGTTTTTGTTCATGTTCTCTTTGTTGCATTGTAGTGAGTTGCAATTTCTCCAGTGCATCCTTAACCTCTGTCAATTTATTGACTATCTCCTCTCTTTGTTTCTCAAAATCATACCATGCCTCTATTGTGTGGTCATTTACTTTCTCTGTGACTAACTATGCATCATCCTCTATCAATGTGAGTTGAGGAAATTCCTTGTGCACCTTCATTTTCTTGCACTGTCCTCCTGTCTGCAAGACTGTTCTTTTGAATGGGAGAGTCTTTTCCTGTGTGGTTGAAACTGGTATATCTAAATCTAGGAGACCTCCTCCTCTTGTTTCCTCTGGCATAGGAACATTAGTATATTTATGCACTCTTCCATTTAGTTCTATTGCACGCTCCTTTCCCTGCGTTGAAGGATTTGGGATAGTAGTATTTGTTAATATATTTTGGTGTAACTACAGAAGATATTATTCTATATTTGTTTTATTCAAACCTTTAAAAGGTTATTATAATTATATTGTACAAGTCCGCTCAACATAAATTATTATATTATTGGTATTTTACTTATTATGGGTTAGTTAGGTCAAGAGTCATGTCTCTTCAAGAGACATTGTTGTGTATAAATAGAGGAAAGGTTCCTCTCATTTGGACACACACTCACACACTTGGAAAAATCGTCATCCATAAATGCAACATAGTGACTGCGCTATCTCCCTTTGACACTTGAGTATAGATTGTTTTTATTCAAAAAGGGAGTCCGCCCTTGGTGTTAAAACTTAATACATTAAATGTAAGTGATCTGAGATTGGATGTATATGCCTTGCATGCTGGAAGAAAAACCCAGGCGATGTTTTTTGTCTTTGAGGGGCTCTTCTGCGTTTGACACTTAGTATTTAGTAGGATCTCAGAGCTGAACTCATAGTATTTGCTGGGCCTTCCAAATCCACATATTCATGATTCAATAACACTAGTTCTCACCTTGTGATGACAGACACGCAAAATCATTCAAAATTCTTTGATATTTTTCGATTCCACTTTGCATTTTCACTATGCACCATGAACAATCTGCTTTAGGGTCTTTTTGAAAATATTTTTTCAATAAAAACATTCTTTTCAAGCCCCAATTCATCATATAGATATCAATCATCATCATGATTACCCTATAAATTATAGGGTCCTAACATAGGCTCCACCTGGGGATGGCAATTCGTGAAGAGGTGTCAAGAATCTAGGAACTTTGAGTGTGCAGACCAACGGTCTCCATTGGGTTGTTCCCAAACTACAAATTGAAACCTGTGGCCATTTCTTGTACCTATTCCAAACCTGAGGGATACAAACCAAACTGATACTAGATTCTACATTCTGAAATTGAAATTTGAAATTAAAAATAAAAATCTGCACACTGAATGGAAAGAAGTGCTCATCATGTTGAGCTTATTTGCACATTCCTACCTAATCTAATATACTGATAAATTTTTTGTTCTAAATGATACGATAATGCCAATGCATCCAGTCAAGCAACTTCTTATATACATTTACTTCTTGACTATTTATTAAAAACATTATAGAAACAATTTGACCCTCTGTCCAGAAAACACAAGGTGTGCAATGTAATGGTGACTATAGATGGATGTGTACAATGGAACTAGAAACATCCTTCATATAATCAGCTACAAGATCTATAATTTCATACTTTGTTGATATACCCTTTAAGCTCTCAATGACAAGTTGATCCTGGATAACCTCTTCAATTTCTCATCAAGGATGATCCTTGATTCCAACTCTACAAAATCAGGCTCACAACCATATCCTTCCCCTATCTGCAAGTCAAATGGTATAAAAGTTTCCTCTCTTTTTGGAGGGGGAAGAATTTCCAAGAATTGTTTAGGATCTTAGAAATCATATGATTCAATTTGAACATCCAATAGTTCAAATCCATTTTCTAATATTTCAACAATTAAACCAAGAAAGCAACTTTTACCTTCGGGTGCGAGTCGGCTGGATTTCAAACAAATAAATACTGATGTTGAGAAATTTTCATCAATATGAACTTCTGCTAACTCATCCCTCAAAGTTTGTAACATTTCACCAGAGAGAGGAATTGCCACATACCTTGTCATCTCGGATCACCATCAATGCTCTGAAATATGGATTCTTTGGCAGTGAAGTCGCTCTGAACTTTGAAGCTCGAGATCTTGAACAATGGAGTCGCCAGGTGAATGGTACAACCTTCCCGCGTTTGGCTTCTGTACACCATCAGAAGTCAAATTTGAACTTCGTATATTTTTCTGGATAACTTGAAAGCTCGTTCCCTAGTATGGTCGCCACTCTGTTAACGCTCTATAATTTTCTCAAGGCTGTGGAGGCAGTTACAAAGGTAACATCAAAATGCTTGGAGTCATGGATCTATCCCTCCAAGACTCAGAGAGGGCTCTCTCTGTCTGATCTAGCTTGGTTTGGAATATGATATTAGGCTAGTTATGACATATTTGGGTTTGATTTTTAAATGCTTGGTTGGAACAACACGGGAAAACCATTGGGTAATGGAGTCAAAGAGGCCGAGGTGATTAATTTGCAGAAGTATCAATCTCAAATGAAACAGGGCAAGGTAGACATACTATTGGATCTGGTAAATTTAAATGAAGTGACATAGAAGAAAAAGAGAAAAGGTCAATTTAGCAACAAAGCAATGAAGAATTCTGCTCTTAAATATCAAAAGAAAACATTTATATTATCCCCAGCCAAAATCATAGTGTATCTTTCAACAAATTCTGTTCTTAAAAATTATGCAACATAATAAGGAAAGGAAAAACATATGAAAACAGAGAGACACTCTACAGGAGAATCACTTCACCAATATCCATGGCACATGAATCCTGAAACAATATGATCTTATACCCCTGCAGATTTGAAAGAAGAGAGGCTCGATGAACTCATTACAATAATTGGGAAAATCTCCCTTCAACGGGTTCCAGCCCCTTTTCTCAAAGAAATTACAAAATATATATAGAAGAAACCCTTCCCCAAACTGAGGCGGTTGAATTCAACCAATTTCCCAAAGATAGAATCAGTTACATTGAATTTTAGAACTGTCTGCCAGAAAGAAAACAAAGGACCAAAATTTCTGAAAACTAGGAGTCAAATACTTGATCCTATCTTTCGAATCTTGATAGATGTTACAAAATTGGAGTATGTTTTGTATATGAACTTGTCTTGGAGAAAAACCTCCCTCTTTTTTTGGAAATTCATCTCCAACTCTCCGGAATATGCATCCAAAAAACATGTCTAAAACTAGAAATAAGGAGACCAAAAAAATAGGGTGTAAAGGTTCCTTCGAATCTCTCAATATGTGACACCTGTGAAGAAACTGAAAGAGGTTAATGTTATTTGGCCCATTTTTGACAATAACCTCTTGGATTTTTAAAATTCAACAACTTTTGTACGAAAAAATATTTTTAAGATGATTGGTAAAATAGTAAAAATATGCAGTAAATCCCCACCGAATGCTAGAGTTGTTACTTGAAATCTGGGATCTCTGTTGCCAAATGTCTTGGAGATGGGCTTCTTTATGCTGGTTTCATGGATAAATATACTCGACCCAATCCTATTTCATTTCATATTACTGATTCTGCTCCTGAAGATAGAGATACTCTACCACGTGAAGATATAGATCTCGATGGTTTAATGATAATCCTCAATCTAGGAGTTGATATTAACTACCAAATTTTATGTGTTTCCACCTATTAATATTAAATATTCCATTGGAAACCCCTTCTAGAAGGATGATCCATTCAATCCAATCTTTTATCATTTGTATTCAACTAAATGTGCAATTGGTACCAAGATGGATTCCTTGCTTTATGAAGGATGATTCACATATTCATTGATAAAAATATGAAGGATTATTCACATATTCATTGATAACAACCTTGTTTTGACTTCAACCATAGGTAAAAAACTCAAAATTAAGAACTTTGGTGGCAGAAGTACTCTATTTTTCAGAGTAAATATTACTAGATTATCTGGTTCACACTTCTGCAGTGCTTTTCTTTTCCATTTCTGCATATTCAAACTATATAGGTGTCCATCACTGCGTAGGAATCTTAAAATAGTAGAAACTTATGGTCCAAAAGGTTTACAATCTACAAAGAAATCCACCAACACTGAAAATAAAATAAAAAATGCTCTTGTCACATAAAAACACTGTCATACCCACCATCACCTTTCATCGAAGCTTATCAACACATTTTCATAGGATGCATAACTCCATTAGGGCTGCAAAAATTCACTGTAAGTGCTCTTTAAATATTTTACCTCATTTTCACGCAATAAAAAGCTGCAAACCAATCATTTCTAGAACTTTAGTAACATTTTTTCCTATTTTCAGTGTTTTGGCACTGCAAGAGTTGTGTTTCAGCACTTCTATAACATTTTGACTTGAAGGAAAATCTGAGTATGCCATTTTTGGTTCAAAGGTAACAAACTTTGTCCAACATTCCTCATGAAATCCTCCCTTCCTCTTCAAAGTTCAAAACTTCCAGCAAAACAAACGTTGTTGTATAACATAGATGCTTGTTTTCCCATCCAAACTGTAGGAGATATCTTATTGTAGACACAACAACAAATTGAAACTGAATCCACTGTAATTTTTGGGCTCTTTACTTTCAACTTAACACTGTTGAACAATTAACATTCAGATTTTAAATGTGTCTCATCGACGCTTACTCTTGTTTGATGATGCCCTCGAGCATTTATCTCTCCACTGGTGATAATGAAACTTCGCCAGACACTTGCAAATATATTATAAACACAACTATGCAGTTTGGTGATTTGATGTCAATCGTTGGACATCTTCTTAACACTTGGAAAAATCGTCATCCATAAATGCAACATAGCGACTGTGCTATCTACCTTTGACACTTGAGTATAGGTTTTTTTTATTCAAAAAGGGAGGTCACCCTTGGTCTTAAAACTTAATACATTAAATGTAAGTGATCTGAGATTAGATGTATATGCCCTGCGTGTTGGAAGAAAAACCCAGGCGATGTTTTTTGTCTTTGAGGGACTCTTTTGCGTTTGGCACTTAGTATTTAGTAGGATCTCAGAGATGAAATCATAGTATTTGCTGCACCTTCCAAATCCACATATTCATGATTCGATAACACTAGTTCTCACCTTGTGATGACAGACACGCAAAATGCTTCAAACTTCTTTGATATTTTTCGATTCTACTTTGCATTTTCACTATGCGCCACGAGCAATCTTCTTTAGGGTCTTTTTGAAAATATTTTTGCAAGAAAAACATTCTTTTCAACCCCCAATTCATCATATAGATATCAATCAACATCCTGATTACCCTATAAATTATAGGGTCCTAACATAGGCTCCATATGGGGATGGCAGATTGTGAAGAGGTGCCAAGAATCTAGGAACTTTGAGTGTGCAGACCAACGGTCTCCATTGGGTTGTTCCCAAACTACAACCTGAAACCTGTGACCATTTTTTGTTCCTCTTCCAAACCTGAGGGATACAAACCAAACTGATACTGGATTATACATTCTGAAATTGAAATCTGAAACTAAAAATAAAAATCTGCACACTGAATGGAAAGAAGTGCTCATCATGTTGAGCTTATTTGCACACTCCTACCTACTCTAATCTACTGATAATTTTTTTGTTCTAAATTACACGATAATGCCAATGCAGCCAGTCAAGAAACTTCTTATATACATTGAATTCTGGACTATTTATTAAAAACATTAGAGAAACAATTTGACCCTCTGTCCAGAAAACACAAGGTGTGCAATGTAATGGAGACTGTAGATGGATGTGTACAATGGAACTGGAAACATCCTTCGTATAATCAGCTGCAAGATCTATAATTTCATACTTTGTTGATATACCCTTTAGGCTCTCAATGACAAGTTGATCCTGGATAACCTCTTCAATTTCTTCATCAAGGATGACCCTTGATTCCAACTCTGCAAAATCAGGATGACAACCATATCCTTCCCCTATCTGAAAGTCAAATGGTATAACAATTTCCTCTCTTTTTGGAGAGGGAAGACTTTCCAAGAATTGTTTAGGATCTTGGAAATCATATGATTCAATTTGAACATCCAATAGTTCAAATCCATTTTCTAATATTTCAGCAATTAAACCAAGAAAGCAACTTTTACCTTCAGGTGTGAGTTGGATGGATTTCAAACAAAGAAATACTGATGTTGAGAAATTTTCATCAATCTGAACTTCTGCTAACTCATCCCTCAAATTTTGTAACATTTTACTAGAGAGAGGATTTACCACATGCCCTGTCATCTCGAATCACCATCAATGCTCTGAAATATGGATTCTTTGGCAGTAAAGTCGATTTGAAATTTGAAGCTCAGGATCTTGAACAATGGAGTTTCCAGGTGAATGGTACAACCTTCTTGCGTTTGGCTTCTGTACACCATCATAAGTCAAATCTGAATGTCATATATTTTTCTGGAGAACTTGAAAGCTTGTTCCCCAGTATGGTCGCCACTCTGTTAACGCTCTGTAATTTGCCCAAGGCTGTGGAGGCAGTTACATAGGTAACATCAAACCACTTGGACACCTGTATTTATCCCTCCAAGACTCAGAGAGGGCTCTCTCTGTCTGATCTAGCCTAGTTTGGAATAGGATATTAGGCTAGTTATGACAGATTTGGGTTTGGTTTTTAAATGCTTGGTTGGAACAACACAGGAAAACCATTGGGCAATGGAGTCAAAGAAGCCGAGGTGATCAATTTGTATAAGTATCAATCTCAAATGAAACAGGGCAAGGTAGACATACTACTGGATCCGATAAATTTAAATGAAATGAGATAGAAGAAAAAGAGAAAAGGTCAATTTAGCAACAGAGAAATGAAGAATTTTGCTATCAAATATTAGAAGAAAACATTTATATTATCCCCATCCAGAATCAGAGTGTATCTTTCAACAAATTTCGTTCTTAAAACTTCTGAAAGATAATAAGGAAAGGAAAAACATATGAAAACAGAGAGACAATTTACAGGAGAAGCACTTCACCAATAGCCATGGCACATGAATCCTGAAACAATATGATCTTATACCCCTGCAGATTTGAAAGAAGAGAGGCTTGATGAGCTCATTACAATAATTGGGAAAATATCCCTTCAATAGGTTCCAACCCCTTTTCTCAAATAAATTACAAAATATATACATAAGAAACCCTTCCCCAAACTAAGGAGGTCGAATTCAACCAATTTCCCAAAGATAGAATTAGTTACACTAGATTTTAAAATTGTCTGCCAAAAAAAACAAAGGACCAAACTTTCTGAAAAATAGGGGTCAAAGACTTGATCATATCTTGATAGCTGTTACAAAACCGGAGGATTTTTTTGTATATGAACTTGTCTTTGAGAAAAACCTCCCTCTATTTTTGGAAATTCGTCTCCAACTCTCCGGAATATGCATCCAAAAAACATGTCTAAAACCATAAATAAGGAGACCAAAAAAATAGGGTGTAAAGGTTCCTTTGAATATCTCAATATGTGATACCTGTGAAGAAACTGAAAGAGGTTAATGTTATTTGGCCCGTTTTTGACAATAACCTCTTTCGGATTTTTAAAATTCATCACCTTTTATACAAAATAATCTTTTGAAGATGACTGGTAAATTAGTAAAAATATGCAGTAAATCCCGACCGAATGCTAGAGTTGTTACTTGAAATTTGGGATCTTTGTTGCCAAATGTCTTGGAGATGAGCTTCTTTATGCTGGTTTCATGGATAAATATACTTTACCCAATCCTATGCCATTTCAACTTACTGATTCTTCTCCTGAAGATAGAGATACTCTACCACGTGAAGATATAGATCTTGATGGTTTACTAATAATCCTCAATCCAGGAGTTGATATTAACTACCAAATTTTATGTGTTGCCACCTATGAAGATTAAATATTCCATTGGAAACCCCTACTAGAAGGATGATCCATTCGATCCAATCTTTTATCATTTGTATTCAACTAAATGTGGAGTTGGTACCGAGATGGATTCCTTTCTTTATGAAGGATGATTCACATATTCATTGATAAAAATATGAAGGATGATTCACATATTCATTGATAAAAACCTTGTTTTGACTTCAACATAGGTCAAAAGCTCAAAATTAAGAACTTTGGTAG
>ML777349.1:90069-102841 GCA_009831015.1 Picea engelmannii
AGTTACTTACAACCATGACCAAGCCATTCCATCTTTCTGGCAATGAGCACAAGATTAGAAGAGCCCTAACCTCATCATCAAAGTCCACTTTTACAGAACTTAGTTGATTAGTAACCGTATTAAATTCATTTAAATGATCTGCATCAAACCCACCTTCTGACATCTTCATATTAAATAATATCTTCATTAGAAATACCTTATTGGATGCCGAGGGTTTTTCATACAGTTTATCCCACGCATCCATCAGATCCTTCGTTGTCTTTTCTTTTGAAATATTGAAAGCCACCGACGCTGCCAAGCTCAACCGTATTGTTCCTAGAGCCTTTCTGTCAAGAATATCCCATTCTTCATCCTTCATGGCCGTCAGCTTCTTTGCTACTTCACCCAATGGTCGGAATAGATCCTTTTGATATAAATAATCTCCCATCTGCATCTTCCAGAACTGGTAGTTTTGGCCGTTAAATTTATTGACCCTAAACTTTCCATCTTCCGACATTGCTCCCACTCGAACTAGGAACCCTCTTTTCCTGCGAGTTACCTTTCGCTCTGATACCAGTTGTTAGAAAAAATAGGATCGTGGAGCAATAAAATAAAGCAAATGCAGAAACAAAACACAGAAGATACACAATATAATAGAGACACAGATTTACGTGGTTCACCCAGTGTGGGCTACGTCCACCAGAGAAATTGTCAGGTTCTTCCTTTATTATTATCCAGCAAATGAAGGGATACAACCTACAACAAAACCCGCTGTAACTACCTCTTCTTTCTCTCACAGTCTCATCTCTCAGAATACAATACTCTCCATCATACATAGCTGCAATACATTTTCCTCATAAAATAAGGTTTCCTTCTAGGGAAAAAACCCTAACATAATTTCTACCGTTAGATCTGCGACCTTATAATGAACGGTCCAGATTTATAATGAAATTACAATATACTATTACAAGGAAATTTTTCCTTCGGGGCTTCGCCTCCAAACCCCCATTGAGGGACGTTGCCCATGAATCCCCGTTGGGGGCTCGCTTGACCCCGTACCCCCCAGCCGGGAGGATAGGCCCCCTGGACCCCGCAGAGGGGGTAACCCCCCTCTGCACTCCCCCACGTGGAAGAGTGTACATACTTCTGGGGTGTAAAGTCTTCATGGGGTATAAACACGGCTGGAAAACACAAGACCTCTGAGTCAGGAAGATAATCAGGATCCACAACCAACACATCTCATTAGGGGATTAAATCATGATCGTTGATTTGATAATCTCTCAAGCACTTGTTTGGGCTAGCGTCTGGTCACCGCCATTGTTCATATGGAATAAGATATTAAAAAGGAAGGATATAATACGTTGCTAAATTGATAAGCCTGCGGTTTTGTATCACTCGGTCACATGTAATGGTTTTAAGGAAGTACCTTTGCAGAAATCGATTTCTGCAAATAAATGCATAGATTCGGGATCGAGTTAAAAGGATGAAATTGATCCATAACTGTGATCAATTTATGAAAAAGCCTTCACGATAAAAATTTTAAAACAATGATTATGGTTAAGTTAAATGAAGAGGTGCGGTGGTCTAAATAAAGGGACACACTGTATAACACTCACGCCTTTTTGAAGAATATATAAACAAGAAAGAGTGGTGAGGAGAAAGTGGCTCTGCAGTGCGAAGAAGAAGATATATTAAATCACATAAGCAAGGAGAGATGCAGTAAAGACTTGATACATAAGTTTTTCCAGATTCAAAAAATAAGGGTGGTTAGGTGGTGCAAGGGCAGGTTGGTGCCTGTAGAGGGAGTTGGTGCTTCCTTGTCAGTTGTAGCTGACTAAACAGGGGGTCATAGCCTCCTACCAGTTGGTGCTAGTGAACACGGGTGTGGGTTCATCCTGATAAGTTGGTGCTGATCGAAAAGGAAGAATAACTTCCTTCTATGTAACATGTAAAACAAATTTTTTAGTTAATAGAAAAGCATTTGTGGTTTTTCCCAATTGGGTTCCATGATAAAATATTGTGTCAAAATTATGTTTGCATAAATAAAATAAAATTGATAAAATTGTGTTGTCAGTGATACACCCCCCCCTCTTAGTGAGAAGATTTGATCCTTGAGGAAGCTTCACTAAGTGGGTATGTATATTATGTATCTTTAATTGATGATTATTCACGTAAAACTTGGATTTATTTGTTAAAAGAAAAGAATGAATTTTTTGGAAAATTCAAAGAGTTCAAGGCTCTGGTAGAAAACTTAACAGAGTGGAAGATAAAGAGATTGTGATTAGACAATGGAGGTGAATTCACCTCAGAATAATTCAAGCAATATTGCAAGGAAGTTGGGATTAAGAGGGAGATTTCTACTCCCTATAACCCTCAGTGGAATGGAATAGTAGAAAGGGAGAGCCAGACAATCATGTAAGAAGTAAAGGCCATGATCCATGATCAGGATATTCCTATCCATCTGTGGGCATAAGCAGTGAAGATGACAGTTTACGTGAAGAATAAAAGTCCCCACAAGGTGCTTGAAAACAAGACACCCGAGGAAATGTTTTCAGGAGAGAAGCCAAAATTCAGGGATTTCAGAATATTTGGATGCCCTGTATTTGTTCACGTCCCCAAGGAAAAGAGGATAAAGTTGCACCCTTCTGGACAGAAGGGCATATTTTTTGGTTACAGTGACACAACAAAGGCTTACAAGATATACATTCCCGGTCACTGGAAAGTGGAGATCAACCGAGATGTAACCTTTGATGAGAATGCAACTTTTAGTAAATCCAAACAAATCTGTGCAGAAGAGGCACATGAAGAAGAGAATGAAGTTCCTAAAGTTCCAAAGTAAGTTGAACCAAAGGAAATCATTCCAGAGGATCATGACATGGTAGAACCTTAGAAACTAGCCAAGATACCTTCTCGCAAGAGAAGACCAGGTTGGGCACAATATCTTATCAAATATGTAGAAAGAATTGGTGCTCCAGAGAGATATTTCAGGGAAAGTAAGAAGCCAAAGTTGTATTCCAGCTATGTGGCATGCTTGTGTGACATAATGGATGTAGAACCTTCCATTTTTGAAGAGCCTGCAAAAAATCAAGTATGGAAAGATGCCATGGTAGAGGAATACCGGTCCATTATGCAGAATGATGTCTGGGATTTGGTTCCAAGACTAGAGGAAAAATATGTGGTGAGCTCGAAATGGATCTACAAGATGAAACACATAGTTGATGGTAGTATTGAAAAATATAAGGCAATATTTTTGGCCCAAGTTTTCTCTCAAAAGGAAGGGATTGAATATGAAGAAACATTTTCTACCATAGCAAGATATACCTCAATCGGGACTATACTTTCATTGGTCACTATGATGAAATGGAAGGTGCACCAGATGGATGCAAAGACAACCTTATTGAATGGTGAAACAAAAGAGGAAGTTTATGTGGAGAAACCACTTGAATTCGAGACACGTGACAGGGAGACTCATGTGTGTATATTAAATAATGATTTATATGGATTGAAGCAAGAACCTGGAGCATGGTATGGTAGGATTGACAATTTTCTGATGAGCTTGGGTTTTACTAAGAGAAGTGCAGATCCTAAAATTTACTTTAAGTTTGAGGATGGTGAACCAATGATTCTCCTGATGTATGTAGATGACCTATTTCTAATAGGTGCATAAAATCTCATCACTGAATGTAAGAGAAAATTGGCTGCAGAATTCAAGATAAAATATTTATGAATGATGCACTACTTCTGTTAGCACTAGAAGTCACCTTCAGATTGCATTGAAGGTAATCCCAATACCCATCAGTTTATATGTCACAGGTAATTGAGTTTTGAGTGGTCAAATGGAGAAAACTCAATGATAATAGCGTTCTAACTCATAAATCTAGACTAGCATGCACCATCCATTGAGGTCTTGAATCAACTTCAGTAAGTAAGTTGGAGTAAGGGTGAGTAGGAGGAATATTTAATGAGAAAGGTGTAGAGGCCCGCTATGAACATCAGATTTTCTAGTAGCCTAAGGAGGAAAAACTTAAACACAAGGTCCTCTTGGACTCAAATTTCAAGGAATCTGAAAGAAATCATAACATTACTATAATCAAACATTTATGATAATACAGTTACAACAATCCGTGTGAATCAATCAAACATGAACTCTCTCAGTGTTAGAGGAAAATAAGATGGATTAAGAAAGATGACTTAGATTAACCAAGATGTCTCAAAAACAAATACATAACTAGAGAACCAGTTGTTCTCAATCAAAATATTACAATAGCAGGGAGCCTAGCTCAACCATTCGACCTTAAAAAAATATCAAAACTGCCTGTATATACTAAAATGCTGCAACCACCATGAATGATATCATATCACTGCCTTCAAAGCCTTAAGTCGACACCCGTTATGTTAGGTTGTGTAGACCTCATTATGTCAGACACGAGCCAAGCATAGTTATGTGTTTTATAGGAAAAATTACCCATAAGGAAGCTTCAGATCGTAAGTGTGCCTTCATGGCTGCTCTCTACAATGTTTTCCATTTATGGGTTGAGGCGAGGTATCAACTGCTGCCAGAAATCTTCAATAATTGTCTTCATCGGGATTAGGACTGGGCTTGGCACCCATAACTGTTCTCAGACGGTGCCAATGACTTTTGCGAGTCCATCTTGACGCCTTGAGGCCATGAATGGTCTTTGTCTATGACCAATACGATATTTTCAGGTGGCAGTCTGATAGCATATGAACAGGGGTGATGTGGAGCGAGGTGCTTGGAGAAAAATCGCATGGCCCAACGAGTGAGCGATGACCATGTGGAAGGAAGCAATTGGGGGAGTGGAGGCTGGGACGAGGTTGCGGTGGAAAGGGAAAGTGTAATGTGAGTGGGACAGATGTCTGGAGGTGAGAGGAGGTATCAGGAAGGGAGATGTGATAGGTGGAGAGAGGGTGCTTAAGCTGCTTAGGCCTCCAATCTTTTCGTTTTCCCTGTGGAAATCATGGGCAGAATGCCACATGATTTACACCATAATACTCTTGAGGGTAAACCTCAATTTCTATCTGATTCTTAAGAAACAATATGCATATCCTTGTGTTAACATATAGGATCCATGGGGGATAGATACCTCCCTGTGAGGCTCTAAGAACTCCTTTTGCAGTTTCAGTGCCTTAGTATCGGGTTGTGAAGTCACTTATAAAAAGAAAAACAAAACAAAAATGATATTTTACAATGACATGGGAAGCCACTCATGGCTTAATTAAATAACTTTATCAAAAAATTCCCATTTACAGGGCTACCAAAAACTTCAACATCCTCCAAATCCTGCAACTTGTAAGTGTTATTTGAAAAAACTTTAGAAATTTTGAAGGGGTCAATCCATAAGGCCTCAAATTTACCTTTCTTGCCTTTATCTTGCCAAGGTGAATCCCATTTAAGTAGTAGATCTCTGAGTTGGAAATCCTCTTTGTTGACCCTTTTGTCAAAATCTTTCTTGATCTTCTGTTGATGGTCATGTGCTTTGTCCAGTAACTACTCCCTAGTCTGCTGCACTTCTAACAGTTGCTGTATTCTTCTAATCATATCATCTGGTTCTCCCTGGTAATCTTGGAAGAATTTTTCCACATGCAAGAAAAGAAGAGAAGGAAAGATGGCCTCAACTCCATACACAAGATGGAAATGAGAGACACCAAGAGATCTCTTTGTTGTCACTTTGTCAACCCATAAAGAAAATTTAAGCTTTGAATTCCATGCCTTCTTGTTGTTCTCTAACAATATT
The DNA here is from genome assembly GCA_009831015.1 of Picea engelmannii. Taxonomy (NCBI): domain Eukaryota; kingdom Viridiplantae; phylum Streptophyta; class Pinopsida; order Pinales; family Pinaceae; genus Picea; species Picea engelmannii. The sequence goes on from ML777349.1 coordinate 95,805, forward strand.
TTGATGATCTTAATAAGGCTCTTGTTAGAGGACTCTGCCAGTCCATTACCTTGGGGGTATTAAGGATTAGAGTGAAGAAATGTGATTCCAAACTATTCACAAAACGTAATCAATGGTTCAACCTTAAAAGATGAAGCATTATCAATGATAATTCTGTTTGGACAACCAAATCTTACCACAATATCCTCAAGAAAACCAATGATTACTTTGTGGGAAGCATTTCTTATGGGGATAGCTTCTATCCACTTAGTAAAGTAGTCTGTGGCAGTCAATATCCATCTATGTTGACCTCTTGAAGCAGGGTGGATTTCCCTAATAAAATCTAGGCCCCATTGTTGAAAAGGTCCTGAAGCTACCACATGATTCAATGGCAAATACTTGAGCTGTAGATTTCCAGAGAACTTCTGACACTTAATGCAAGCCCTAATTTTAGAACAAACATCAGTGAAGAGGCTAGTCCAAAAATATCCATCCCTAAGAATCTTGTAGGCTGTGGTTCTCCAGAAGTGATGCCCCCCACATAAACTATCATGAAAATCATACATGATCTTTTGGGCTTCCTTTGGGTCTATACACCTCAATAGCACTCCTAAAGGGTCTTTCCAATATAAGACTTGATCARTYAGACAATATTTAATTGATTTGAGCTTTAAATCTCTTACCTTTCTCTTTTCCATGCCATCAGGAGGCTGCAACTTCTGTAGGAAAAATATAATGTCCTTGTACCAAGTGCATCCTGCCAATGGGGGTGTGACTTGAGGATATTCATCAGACAACTCATCTTGTTGATTCTTTGAATAACTATTGATGAAATTGACCCCCAAGGCTTTGTAATTATATTCATCCAACAACCTAGATAAATCTTGGCCTTTAACCAATTTGGTGGGCTTTATTTCAAGATCAAATTTAAGGATCTTGGCAATCCACTTGCTCCTTCTTCCATCTATGTCAGGCTAAATGAGGATCTCCTTCACAGAAGCTAAAGGGACATATGAAATGACTTTTGAATGTAGCACATAAAATCTGAAATATTTGAGAGCTTTAACCAAATCATAGGCATGTTTTTCCATGATGTCATACTTTATTTCAACATCTCTCAGTGCCCTACTGAAAAAGGAAATGGGTTACTCTAACCCCTCAACGTTTATATGCAATAAAACAACTTCTATTGTATTAAATGAAGCAAAAGATAAAATCGGAAACTCCTTGGAGTAGTCAATACTGATGAGGATAGGTGCTTCAATCAAGGCCTTCTTTATTTGGTAAAAAGAGTTACGATATTCAACGGTCCATTTGATTTCATTTCCTTTCCTCAACATGGTTGTGATAAACTTTACCAACTCAACAAAATTTGAAACAAACCTTCTCAGAAAATTGATTTCCCGGAGTGAAAAATCTTGGATAGCTTCTACCCTGCTTGGATTAATCTTTACCCCCTCAGCTGACACAATGTGCCCCAACAGTTTCCCCTCTTTCATGGAAAATAATGACTTCTTGGGATTTAAAGAGAGACCAAATTTTCTGCATTTCAAGAAGACTCTTTTTAGATGATCATAATATTCTTTATCAGATTGTGAGAACACTATTATGTCATCCAAATAAATGACCACAAAATTGTCCTTTTCTCCAATAAAACCTATGTCCATGGCTCGCTGAAAGGTTTCTCCTACGTCCATCAATCCAAAGGGCATCTTAGCATACATGAATGTACCCCAAGGAGTGGTGAAGGTTGTCTTCTCTCTGTCTTCAGGTACGATAGATACTTTATTGTAGCCAAAAAATACATCAATCATAGACATCCTGGATTCCCCTGTCACCCTTTGTAATATGTGTTCCATCTTGGTCAAGGGGTAATTATCTTTTTTAGAGCTTCTGTTCAGATTTAAGAAATCCACACAAAGTCTGATTTCTCCATTCTTCTTTCTTACTGGGAGAAAGTTGGCCACCCATTCAGAATACATCAAAGGAATGATAAATTGGGCATCCAAAAGATTTTTAACCTCCTTCTCCATAATGGGCAACAACATAGGATTTATTTGTCTCAACTTCTTCCTAAATGGCTTGGACTCTTCCTTCAATGGGATCTTGTGCTAAATGATACTTGTGTCATATGTCTTGAGATATTCATATGTCCAAGAAAACACATCAACAAACTCCTTTAATAACTCAGCACATTCGACCCTTTTCTCTCTTGACAAGCTGCTTGACATCTTGACAAATTTGGGGTCCTTCTCTGTACCAATATTGTACTCAGCTACTTCAGCATCATCAACGGATCCTCTAAAATTTACTTCCACATCATTCCCATCAAACAATATTTCCAAAGGAACTAGTCCCTCCAGAATGTGTTTGCTAGGAAACTGAACAATATGGTGATTAGAAATTTTATTTAAAAATACACCAGCATGAGGGCTACTTTCAGAATCATGATCCTGATCAATATGTAATGCAGAGAACTCATCAACAGACTCAATATTTTTTTTTATTTCATTATCATCCTCAAACACCTTCCAATGCTTGATATTGTCAGGTATAGAGGGTCTATATTTCACCCCTACATCATACTTGAGTTTAGGTGGCAATGGGACTCTGAAATTGCTTGCTGAAACAACCAAAGAATCAACCATGGTATTATCCTCTCTTGGAATAAATGAAATGTTGAAATCTAGGAAGAAACTGCCAACTAGGTCCCATACTTCATTTCTGTAAGTCTTAAGCCTAGGGTGCTTGGCTTGATAAATATTTTTGATCTGATGAACAATTAGTTCTACATCCCCAAATACTGATAGCTCTTCAATCCCCATGTATTTTGCAGCCCTTAAACCCAAAAAAAGAGCTTCATACTTTGCCACATTATTTGTAGCTTCAAATTCTAGCTTGTAGGACAAAGGTATAGTCTCTTGACAAGGTGAAACAAAAGACACTCTAGCACCAACACCTTCCTTAGAAGAGGCTCCATCAAAGAACATCTTCCAAAAATAGGTAGTTGGAGGAGGGATTTCACAAAGAGTAATGGATTTTTTTCTGATTTCAAGAGGAGGTTCAAGAGTATTAGTGAGCTGCAATATGTTGGATCCCAAATTAGTGTCAATAGAAAAAATAGGATGGTTGGTGGGATCTGTTTCATCACTAATGATGTAGGCCAACTGAGCTTCCCTGTAAAGTCTTCTATGATCACCCCCAAACACAGGAATGATGGCATATGTGAGGTCCATCTGCAAAGTTCCCCCAAGTATTTTTTATCCAAGATCTTGAGAATAACATACCAAACTTGGGGGGAATATCAACCACTACAATGTCCATGACCACACTTTTCATGAGCAAATGAAACAAGGTCACAACCAAATCTTTGATGACCCCAAGACACTTCACTTTCCTAAAGTCAAAAGAATATAAGTCATGGTATGATTTTGTGCTTTCTAATCCAAGTTCATCCATGACTACTTTGGGCATGAGATTGTGAGATGCCCCTGAGTCCATCAAACAATTTTGCAACACCTTATCATGTATGTTTAGTGATGTATAGAAGGGAGGGGATGAATCATCTCTATCTTCTATCAAATGAGCTAAGATGACTTCTGGATTTTCATCCTGAAGATTAACCGAGTCAGTGGTATTTGAGTAGGATTCGAACAACAACATTTTGGAAAGACATTTTTTAACTTCTTCAATTTTTATCTGTTCCGAAAATGGCAGATGGATTTTGATTTTTTGGATCTCATTTTCATAACTGAAGGAAGGTGGAGATTTTAGGATCTCCTTGACTTCTAGGATATGATCCTCAACCAAAACTGGGGGGCTTTGAGCAAATTTCTCTTTGCTGCCAACTGTCGCAGCCTTGGCAGATTTTTCAGTTTTTGTGGGCTGATCATAAGCATTAGTCTTTTCCCCTTTATTTTTAGATCTCAGATCATATCTACTAGGATTCTCTTTTTCTTTCTCTCCCTTACTTAATTCCTTTATTTGATTATCCATTAAGGACTTCCCATATGTAGATTGGGTTAAGTGAGGGGATGGAGGGGTGTCACCCAAGCAATGGATATTAGGATCATCTTCTTCATCTTCTCCTTCCTTGTCATCCAAAAAGTTGTTTTGTAAGGGAGTTTGGATATTTTGGTCATCCCTTTCTCTATTTCTGGGATCTCTTCTAAGAGTCTGAGGAGCATTATTAGGTCTCCTAAAACCACCTCTGTTATCAACATTTTGTGTATTTATATGGCTCTGTTTTCCCTAAAACTTTAACTTTTCCATCTCAGCAGAAAGATATTTTACTAATTTGGTAAGTTCATCAACTTGGGGGTGGACAATAGAGGAATAAGAGGTCAAGGCTTCAGTTCTAATATTTCTCCTGGCCTTATCAGATTTCCCTCTAAGTTTATCATATGCCACTATGTTAGATTTTACCTCCACGATTGCATATTTCATATGAGCTAAGGAGGTAGATCTCATTTCTCTCAGTAAAAGGCAAAAATCAGGGTCAAAAGCACTAGCATAGGTGATTTTGGTAGAGGTCTCTATAGGCTTTATCTCAGGAGGGATCTTATTATACATTTTGTTGAATCTTTGAGAGAAATCAGAGACAGACTCTCCTTCTTTCCTCTTTAGGGATCCAAATTATGTGATATAATACAAAAATTCCTTTTTGTCCCCCCACTACCTCAGAAAAGCATCATCTAAAGCCTCAATCGCGGCGATATATCCAGGGGGAAATTCCCTAAACTACTTCCTAGCCTCACCATCAAGGATATGAACAAGAATCCTCATCCATACATCTTCATTCTCAATGGCATCGTTGTTTGTATAACTATAAAAGGCTTCAAGATGTTCTTCTACAATTATGTCTCCCTCACCTATGAACTTGGGCAACTACTTAAGGTAGCCATCCGTTGGCAGAGCATTCAGAGGCTGAGGCAGGACAAGAGGGGCATACCTAGTAGCTACAATAGCTTCCATTCTAGTTCTGTGGGGATTAGCTCCTACCATTTTTATGTGACTTGGAGGAGAACCCGAAGGGGATGGAGTTGGGCTATATGAAACTAGGACAGTGTTCCTGGGAGGTGAATACAAGGGGATTGAGGGAACAAAAGTCTCCCCTTCTACAACTACAATAACTCTAATATGAGGAGGAGTAGGAAAGTCTTCCTAGGTCAAAGCTCTCTCTTTCCACTTCACAACTTTGGGGGAGAAAGGGGTGTCGAAGTTCTCTCCTTCCAAACCAAGTATAGGAGGGGATAAATCGGCAGAAAAGGTCCCAAAACTTAAATTTCTTGAAAATCCCACAGTTTGTATAATAGGAGAATCAGAAACAACTACTGGAGTTTGTAAAGAGGGATTATGCAAATTATCAAAAAAACTTGGTACAACAATGGAGGTACCTTTTTGAGCGGTCCTTCCCTTTCTGAAGTACAATCTTTCCCTTTGAGAGGTAGTAGTGAAGTGGACATCGTGTGTCTGTCTTTAGGAGCTAGAAATGAAACAGTGGAGTCGCTAGGTGCAAGTTGCAATCTTTAATGGTACTGATATTTGATGCACCTTCAGAATCAAAGATTCTTTTTTCGTTCTATCCCAGGGAAAAGTATTCAATTCGTTCCCCGACAGCGGCACCATAAATGTTAGCACTAAAAGTCACCTTCAGATTGCATTGAAGGTAATCCCAATACCCATCAGTTTATATGTCATGGGTAATTGAATTTTGAGTGGTCAAATGGAGAAAACTCAATAATAATAGCGTTCTAACTCATAAATCTGGACTAGAATGCACCAACCATTGAGGTCTTGAATCAAATTCAGTCAGTAAGTTGGAGTAAGGGTGAGTAGGAGGAATATTTAGTGAGAAATGTGTAGAGTTCCACTATGAACATAAGATTTTCCAGCAGCCTAAGGAGGAAAAAATTAAACACAAGGTCCTCTTGGATTCAAATTTCAAGGAAACTAAAAGAAATCATAACAGTACTATAATCAAACATTTATCATAATACAATTACAACAATCCATGTGAACCAATCAAACATGAACTCTCTCAGTGTCAGAGGAAAATAAGATGGAGTAAGAAATCTGACTTAGATTAACCAAGATGTCTCAAAAACAAATACATAACGAGAGAACCAATTCTCAATCAAAATATTACAATAGCAGGGAGCCTAGATCAACCATTCAACCTTAACAAAATATAAAAACTGCCTATATATAATAAAATGCTGCAACCACCAGGAATGTGATTAGATCACTGTCTTCAAAGACTTCAGTCAGTGCTCTCTTTGTCAGGTTGTGCAAACCTCATTATATCAGACGCAAGCCAGGCATAGTTATGTGCTTTACAGGAAACATTGCCCATAAGGAAGCTTTAGATCATAAGTGTGCCTTCATGGCTTCTCTCTACAATGTTTTCCATTTATGGGATGAGGCGAGGTCTCAACTGCTGCCCACAATCTTCAATAACTGTCTTCATTGGGATTAGGACTAGGCCTGACACCCATAACTGTTCTCATATGGTGCCAATGACTTCTGCAAGTCCATCGTGATGCCTCGAGGCCATGACTGGTCTTTGTATGTGACCAATGAGATATTTGCAGGTGGTAGTCTGATAACATATGCGCAGGGGTGATGTGGAGCGAGGTGATTGGACAAAACTCGCATGGCCCAATGAGTGAGCGATGACCATGTGGAAGGAAGCGATTGGGGGATCGGAGGCTGGGACGAGGTTACAGTGGCAAGGGAAAGTGGAATGTGAGTGGGACAAGTGTCGGGAGGTGAGAGGAGGTATTAGGAAGGTTGATGTGATAGGTGGAGAGAGGGTTCTTGAGATGCTTAGGCCTCCAATCTTTTTGTTTTCCCTGTGGAAATCATGGGCATAATGCCACATGATTTACACCATAATGCTCTTGAGGGTAAACCTCAATTTCTGTCTGATTCTTAAGAAACGGTCTACAGATCCTTGTGTTAATGTCACACACCCACTACGACATAATATATTTTTCACCTTTTTCTTTCTCCTTCTTTATCGAGGGATAGAGTTTCCTAATTCCTACGAGGTTATA
>ML777349.1:131465-148442 GCA_009831015.1 Picea engelmannii
TGGGAATGGGGTACCGATTCCCAACCGTGATTTTGTTTAAGGCTCTGTAATCAATGCAGAGTCGCCACGTCTCGTCCTTCTTCTACACTAGTACAATCAATCTTCTGCAAGGGGAATATTTGGGTTTGATGTTCCCCTTTTGAAGCATCTCTTGGAATCGTCGCCCGATTTCTTCATTTTCCATCAATGAGTGATGATAAACTGTTCCATTAGGTATAGGTGCGTCGGGAGTCATATCAATTGGATGCTTGACTTGGAAGTGCGTCGATACCCCTGTAGGTGAGGAGAAGATGTCTTTGTATTCTTCCACGATCCCGTCCACTTTATTTTGCTGCAAAGAGAGTCCCTGTGTAGGCGCCATGGATGTGGCAACAAACTTCTTCTTACTGTGAGCATGGATCACAAAGAAGACAAACTTCCCGGTCTGTGAAATGACCTTATTGCATTGCTTAGCAGAGATTAAAGAAATAATAGTAGGTGATGCTACCTCTGGTATCCTGTACAATTATCTACCCAAAGTAATAATAAAATTGCAGGGTCTAGACTCATACACAACATGATGCTTCCAAAAATATGGTTTTCCTAAAAGAACATCATAAAATTCAAGGGGAGAAATATCACATAGTACCTCATCTTTAAAAGGTTTGATGTCGCAGGATAGGCGACACTGTTGGTTGACACAAAGATATCTTCCTTAGAGAAGCCAACCAATGGTGTAGGGCTATGGCTGCAGTGTCGTTTGAAGGTATAGCCGCTTGAAGACATTTGCTGAAATCACGTTCTTTTGACTCCTGCTATCAACAATGAAATGCAACAGAGCCCCCTTTACCTACATCTGTGAGTGAAAGAGGTGTTCTCCTTCCTCTGGTTCTTCTGGTTCACTTGGTCGGACTTTGGTGGTAGTGACAATGGAACTGGGTTCAACATCGATAATCCACTTCCCTCCTTGAGGATTTGACTCATAATCAAAATCGGCCTCCGACTCAGAATCCTTCAGTTTGGCCATTAGTGACTGCTTGGAGCGACATTCTTCGGTGTTGTGCCAAGGGATTTTATGGTACTCACACCATTTTCCCATGTCCTTCTTCATCTTATCATTTCCCTTCTTGTGTTGTGGTTTGGAATTGTTTTCTTGATGGTGGCCATCTCGACTTGGTCCCTTTTTGTGTAGGTTGGGGATGCCTTTGCCCTGCTTCGACTGTTAGGGGTTTGCAGATCCAAACTCTCGCCTTTTCTGCTTAAATTTTTTCTCAATCTTGACCACGTATCTATAAGCCATGCCCAATAAGATGATGTCTAGAAACTTCATTTTTGTTTGAATGTATCTATGAAAAAAACTGTAGTATTTGAGAACTAGATGATGCTCAAAGTCTTTGATACCCAATTTGGTGCACAGGGTATGTAAAATATTGGTGAAATCTAGTACTGTCTAGTCTCTTTCTTGACATAGGGTGGTCCATCTAGTGCATTGGTCCTTTTATCTTACAACAGGGTAGTACTATTCTTTTATGGAGTCCCAGAAGGAATCCCATATAGGGGCCACCACAAATATTTCATATTCCTCTACTTCCCTTTTCTCAAAGTAAGTATCCCACGAGTCTTTAACATGGGGAACGACCTTGAGGAGTGAAAACGTGATCTTTTCCCTATTGGAAACATTGTGGACCAAAAAATAACCTTCGATTAGATTCAACCATTTATCTACAACATATGCATCTATCAGTCCTTCAAATAATGGAATATAAAACTTTACATGTACCTTGAAGGGGGTTGCATGGCCGCTTGATGAAGATGCTTCTCCTGTGGGAAGTCGTCAAAGGATCTGCATGAAGTTGTCCATCATTTCTTTCCTTTGTTGTGTGAGGGCTTCCTAAAGAAACGTTTTAATAGGATCTCTTGATCCATCATATTTCTTTTCTTCGCCCATGGGTTTTTTTCGGGCTCGGCGTAACTGATATTGCAATGGATCAATTGGTTCGAGTCCTAACATCTTGTACCCAGATCTTGTCGGGGACATGCACAAATAAAAATAAATGAAGAGTCGACCACTCTAATACCACTGATCTGGATTTAGGAGCGGAACGAATTGATTAACAGACATAATACAATAAACACAAAGATATGAAGAATAACACAAATATCCAGGGAACAATATATTCTATTGAATAATGAAATAGGCTGAAACTGTAAAACTGCAGAACTGGAAACACTTGCTCGAATGGTGGTATCTATATTTGAGAAGAGATGTGGCTACTACGTGCATATGTTGACTAAAATCCCATACAATGAGGCTCCATAGGAATTTTTTTATATTACTCATGAATTCCAAAAGCCTAGACATCCGAAAACCTAACCCTAAAAGGTGAAACGCCAAAAGTCATGCAAGCCCTTATGGGTAAGTTGGTGTAAGTTGGTACATCAACTTCCTAGGGTCATAACGTTTGCATACGACCTCCGTTTTAGGCACCTGATAGCCCATTGGAAAGGTATTTCAAAGAAATATACATTCTGCCTTCAAACTCTGACTTCATCTACATTTTGATTGTGGTGAGAAAAAAAAACAATGTTTAGGGCCCCAAAATGGCCCTGGAAGTACATCAAGATGTGTTGACATGAAAACATACAAAATAAGCCAGTTGGATTAGGAAAGAGGCCACCAGTATCTACCCGGAGGATGTGTGGGCCTTTAGACAGCCCCATAAGTGCAGAAACCACAATTACAAATAAGTACAAAAGAATGTGCTGAACAAAAATGGACAAGAGGAGCTAGTTGGAATAGGTGGGTGGCCACCAATATCCACCTGGATCACATGCAAAGGAAGTGAATTGTGCATAGAAGAAAATATTGTGCATCGAATGAATGAGTAAGCCAAAGAAATATGCAGAAGAGGAAGAATAAAGACAATTAAAAGAATTAAAGAGAGGAAATGACGGTTAAAAGGAAGTAATGATGAGAAATCACTGACACACATAGTCATAAATGGAAAGCGTCGGTGGAGATTGTGATATCCTGGGAGATCGAGAAAAAATCCAGCGAAGGATTTGGAATTAATGCAACTTTTAAGAAGGTATTGATTGCACAGTACTAGTGTGTTAGACAATTAATTCAGGCGCGAAGGTAAATTGACAACTGGTGAAGGGGTACAAAATCCACTGAAGGGTCAACAGGCCAAGGTTATTGTCATTTGGAGTTCGCATAGATTAGAGAGAGATGAGAGCAGTGTTGTATATCCTTGAGTAAAGTCACAGAGTCGAAGGAGTTGTCACAGGTAACAATATTGTAGATATGGAACCACCAAATGTAGCGACTTCAGAACATAAGAAAGAACAAACTAGAGAAACAATAGCACTACCATAAATTGAACAGACTTCGAGATCATCCTTGTTGGAGTCAAGGTTTCCAAGGGACTACATTCCACTGAGGAAGGTCGATGAAAAGCATGAATCGGTGACACCATAAATCCTAATCGGGGTAATCATTGACGAGGATATGTTAGGGAAGGTGACACTATTTAAATACGTGGACCACGACATCACAGATACAGTGAAGCTACCTATAATTGTGTTGACCACCTACTTGGATATGAAAATCGATGTAGAGATGAACCTGCCCGTAGTCGATCCAAAGGTATGGGCCATAGGGTTGGAACAAGATGGTTTTTTGAATCTATTTGACATCCCACATTTTGGTAGGAGCTTAGAGATTAATGCATGTGTAAATATGTTATTAAACTGTGTGCATGAAGGTTATTTGTGATTAGACAAGCCAATTTCTATATACACACATATAATTGTGTGAATCGCGGGATTACCGACATAGGGGAAAGATCCTACATTGTTGTGCATTGACATAAAGAATGAGAAGACTCTTTCAGAGGCCATGAAGGAGAAATTACACATAGTTAGAGGTGGGCATGGTTTGGATGTGCCAAGTATATGTGACCCAACAATACAATTTGCGACACAAGCTTTGGCATAAAAATTGTTGAGAAAGTCCAGGAAAGACCAAGTTCCCATAGGCGTGATAGTTGTGGTTGAGAAATGTGTAGAAAGGGTATCGATGAGTTGGGCATCGTTTTTACTTAACCAATTCCTAATAGAATGCGTGGAAGCACAGGACAAAGGAATGGAATTCCACTATTGCTAGTTATTACTTCTGATAGCATTAGATGGAAAGAACCAGAGGATGCACATTTTTTGGGCATGAGAGGAAATTTTTGCTTGGCCTCCAAGTATCAAAATTTGTGGCACACGACGCACAAGGGATTACAGTTGGAAAACAATATTGAATTATATCTGTATAAGGAAATTATTAGATAGTGTATGTAGGATACACCATGTATTTATAGAAATCTTGTGGAAACTTACAAACCTATTGTGTGGTTTGTGGAAGACCATCATCATATGTACATACAAGAAAAGAAAGATCTAAGGGAGGAATGGGTCAAGATAAAGTATAGAATAACATAGGAGGACATACAAATAATTATGTAGGACTAGGATGTAGACTGGAAGGTCCCATCAAACGAACAAGAAACATAAGTACCATATCTTGAGATTGAGGAAGTACACTACCAAGGAAACAACACAAGAAATACGAGGAAAGACGCAGAGACAAAGAAGGGAAAACCAGTGTCGCATCAGAAGAAGTAGAAAGCGGACAAAGAAACAAGTCCACTAGCACTGACGGAAGATGACTTCAAAAGGTTTGGGGAGAAAGTAAAGGAGATCATCGATGATGTGTTTCAATGCATGGTAGAGTAGCAAGAAGGATTGAACAAAAACATATAGGAATAAATGATTTCACTGTGCCAATTAATGGAAGCAACCAGGATCGAAACTACGCAACAAACAATCGAACGACCAATGACAAGCATAGTAGAGCCAGTAGAAGTAAGACCAAAAGTATCTCATGCATTATAGGTAATGAGGGAGTGCAAAAAAATCAATTTGCACCAGGGTTAATTTCATTCCCATCAATGGAAATGCAGGCGCAAGCGCGCACACTAATTCACCTTGACTTAGTGTTATCACAAATACTGGGAGAAGTGTTGTAGGGGTTGCAGGCTAGCATAGTGAAAGAATTGAACTTGTGCGCAACAAAAAAATATGATGAGTTGAATAAGGTCACAACATGTATTGAAAGCATGCAAATTTACTACAATAGAGTTGAACGAGAAAGGGATGCAACTACGTAGAAGGAAGAACGGGTGAAGAAAGCATTTGAAAAGGTTTAGAAAGAGATTTTGGAGGTACCAATGGAGATGGATAGTCCATTGGAATATAAATTAGTGAAGATCAATGAATCCATCCAAGGATTCCAAACAAAAATTGTTGACTTAGAAACACAAATGACCCTAAGCACACCCCCAAAGGAAATATACCAAAGGGAGAATACAATAAGAACATTAGTGGAAAATATAAATAATTTAGAACCAAAATGTGCTAAGTTTATCCAGATGGATATCGGTGGCCACCCTCCTTTTTGAACTGGCTCAAAACAATTTTCTTGTAATTTTGGCAATTTACTATTTTTAGCAGTTTTCATTTCTGGGGCCATTTTAAGGGCCTCAATGAATGTTTTTCGGGATCGAGATTATCAATGATAGCATACAAAATTATTGAGGCCCCAAAATGAATGTCCTCGATGATAAATTTCCAATGGGCTATCATACGCTTAAAACAGAGATCGTATGAAAAAGTTACGACGCCAGGAAGTTAATGTACTAACTTACCCAAATGGGGCCCACATGACTTTTGGCGCTTCATCTCCTAAGGTTAGGTTTTTGGATGTCCAGGTTTTTTGGAATTCCTATTTATTGTAAAAGGCCTTCAGAGCCTCATTGTAATCATCTTCTTGTGAATGATCACAACCGTCACATCTCTTCTCAGAGATAAGCCGCCACCATTCCAACAAGCTTGTTTCCGCTGCATTTTACAGTTTCAACTTATTTCATTATTGAATAGAAAACTAGTTTTACTATATCTCTGTTATTTTGTGTTAAGAATCTGTTAATAATCTGTATTCATTTCGTTCCGCTCATAAAATCCGTATTAGTGGTATCAGAGCGGTCAACTCCTTGTTGTCTTAATGCATGTCCCCAGCAGGGTCATAGTACAAAGAATTGCGTCTTAAGCTTGTTTCTCTTGAGGACAAAAGATCTCTCACGCTTAAGTGACCTCTCATGGTAGGAGAAAAGAAATATGATGGGATGAGAGATCCTTTCAAACTGTTGATTGAGGAAGCCCTCACACAACAGAGGAACGAGATGATGGATAGTTTCGCGCAAATCCTTCGACGACTACCAACAGGCAACACATCTTCTTCGAGCGGAGTTTCCACCCCCTTCAAGGTACAAATAGACTTCGATATTCGTATATTTTAAGGTCAGATAGACGCAGATGCTATAGAAAAGTGGTTGAATCTCCTAGAAGGGTATTTTTCTGTCCATAACTTCTTGAATAGAGAAAAGATTACTTTTGCGATCCTCAAAGTCATCCCCCATGTCAAAGATTGGTGGGAAATGTTCTGTGAGCAAAAGGAAATAGAGGAAACCTCATTATTTATAGTCACAACCACCTAGTATTCCTTTAGGGATGCTATTAAGGAACAATACTACCCTGTCAGAAGTTATGATGACTTATATACCAAATGGACCACACTGCGGTAAGAAAGAGACCAAGCAGTGCCAGATTTCACAAATATCTTCCATACTTTGTGCACCAAGATGGGTATCAAATATTCAGAGTGACATATGGTGATCGAGTATCACGATGCTCTGCATAGATACATCCATACTGAAATGGAATTTCTAGACATCTCATCCTTGGGCGTGACCTACCGATATGCCGTCAAAATTGAGCAGAAGTGCAAACAAAAGATGCGACAATTTGGGCCTGGGAACCCCTCACAACAAAAGCCAGGAAAGGGTGGCCCCAACCCATAAAACAAAGGATAGATCAAAGATGGACAGTATCAGGAAAACTATTCCAAGCCACAAGCAAAGAAGGACACTGGAAAGACAAAGAAAGATATCGGGAAGTGGTGCGACTTCCATAAGAGCCCTTGGCATAACACTGTTGATTGTCGTTCAAATAAGTTGCTAGTGGTCGAAGTGAAAGCCTCTGAATCAGATGTGGATTCTGAATCTAAGCCAGAACCATAAAGGGGAAGACAGATCATTGACACGGAACCCAGTGCCACCGTTTCTACCACCAAGCTTGAGCCTGGTGAACCAGACGAGCCATAAGAAGAAGAGTGCCTCTTCCATTCGCAAATGTGGGTAAAAGGCACCCAGCTGCACTTCATCGTTGATAGAAGTAGCCAGAAGAACCTCATCTCTACATAGGTCTTCATGCAGTTGGCCCTGCCCACAACGCCTCACCCACAACCCTACACCATTGGATGGATCCACCAAGGAAGCGATATCTGCGTCAGCCAATAGTGTCAACTCTCATACGACATCAAGCCCTTCAAAGACGGGGTATTTTGTGATGTTGCTTCTCTCAAAGTTTGTGATGTTCTTTTGGGCCAACCTTATTTATGGAAACATCATGTTGTATATGAGTCTAGGCCTCGTAGTGTTATTATTACTTTGAACAGGAAATTGTATAGGATACCTGAGGCAGTCCCACCTAGTGTTATTTCCTTGATCTCTGCTAAGCAATGCAGGAAGGTCATCTCTCAGGCGGGGAAGTTTCTCTTCTTCGTGATTCGCTCTCAAAATAAGTGAAATATCACAGCCACATCTAGGGTCTCTGCGACCGACCTCTCCACATAGCAGAAGCAAGTAGATAAGGTCGTGGAAGAATACTCAGATATCTTCTCCTCACCTACCAGGGTACCTCTACAATGCTAGGTCAAGCACCCCATCGATCTAACCCCCGGTGCATCGCTTCCCAATGGACTAGTCTATTGTGGCTCTATGTTAGAGAATGAGGAGATCAAGCGACAAATCCAAGAACTACTCCACAAGGGGCACATCCATCCCATCTCATCACCTTGGGGAAGCCCAATCATGCTGGTACAAAAGAAAGATGGAACCTTGCGACTCTACATTGATTACTGGGCTCTGAATAAAATCACATTCATAAACCGGTACCCGATTCCCCAAATCGATGACCCCCTTGATCAACTCACGAGGGATAAATACTTCAGTAAGATTGATCTGAAGTCTGGCTACCACCAAGTCCCGATAGAGTAGACAGATGTATGGAAGACCACCTTCAAGTCAAAGGAAGGCCTTTTTGAATGGTTGGTCATGCCCTTTGGTTTGACAAATGCTCCGACCACTTTCATGAGGATGATGGATGATATCCTGCAACCATTCACCAATAATTTTGTAGTGGTATATCTGGATGACATTCTCATTTACAACAAGAGTTGGTCCGAACACTTGCAGCATATTCAACAGGTTCTGCACACCCTGTGGTAGCACAAGCTATACGCCAACTTGGAAAAATTCTCCTTCGGCATGGACAGGGTGCATTACCTACGCTACATCATTGATCAACATGGTGTACATGTGGATCCAACCAAGATCCAAGTCATCCGTGACTGGCCAGCCCCAACCACACTCATTGAGATTTAGAGCTTCTTGGGCCTTGCGAATTTCTACCGCAGGTTTTTGTTGAGATTCTCCCATATTGCATGGGCCCTCAGCCAAATTACCAGGGGTGGTGGTAAGGAAAAATTTGTGTGGGCTCGGTCCCAACAACAAGCATTCAATGATTTAAAACAATGCTTGTGCTCATCCCCAATACTTTCACTACAAGACTTGCAACATCCCTTTGAGATCGATACAGATGCTTCAGACTATGATGTGGGCATCGTTCTCACTCAGCACGACCACCCTGTGGCCTATCATAGTGAGACACTATCCGATGATGTTCATAAGTACCGTACTTACGACAAAGAAATGTACTCCATTGTTCAAGCCTGCTGCTAGTGGAGACATTACATTCTTGGGAAGGAGACAATCATCCACACTAATCATAAACCACTGCAGTTTATGTAGACACAAGGAAAATTGCAGAATGACCACCATCAAAAGTGGGCCACATACTTGCAAAAATTCCACCTCAACATCAAGTATAAAACAAGAAGCACCAATCACGTCGTTGATTGCCTTAGCAGACCACCAATCACAGAACTCACCATGATGCTATATTCTTGTGGCCATGAGACCTCTGGGTGGCCCCAACTCTATGAGACAGACCCAGACTTTGCCGCCACCTACCAAATGTTGGGTGCAAACATAGTTGTCGATAATTTCTATCTTCAGGATGGGTTGTTGTGTCGTCTAGGCCATATTTGTTTTCCATCAAGTGAACAAGTGAATATGATATGGGAATCCCACTATAGTTGGGTGGCAGGACACTTCAGCGTCGAAAATATAGTGGCGATGCTACAAAAACATTTCTACTGGCCGAAACTCTGACAAGAAGTCAACGAGTATATTAGGTCCTGCATTGCCTGTGCTATTTCCAAACCAACCACTAAGAAATAGGGCCTGTACACCCCTATTCCTACTCCTGACAGGCCATGGGAATCCATCTCAATGGACTACATGTCAGCCCTCTCATCCACCAAGTGGGGGAATGACTGTGTTTTTGTGGTTGTTGATCGCTTTTCTAAGATGGCGATTCTGGTTGCCTACAAGAAGAGAATCATAGCAGAGACCACTGCCAAGCTCTTCTTTGAATGAGTCTGGGTACATTTTGGACTCCCAAAAACCATTGTCTCAGATAGGGACATTCTATTTCTCATCACATTCTAGTCGAGCCTCTGGTCACTGCTGGACACCAAGCTAATTAAATCCACGACCTTCCACCCCCAGACAGATGGCCAAACCGAGGTCGTAAATCGAATGGTTGTGCATATCCTTCGCATGTATAATTCAAATCACCCTCACACATGGGATGAGAGCCTTCCCTATGTACAACATAGCTACAATCGAGCCCTGCATAACTCAACTGGCCACAACCCCTTTCAGGTGGGGTTGGGATTCCAACCATTGGGTCCCATAGATGTTTCACTTCCCCTTGCAGTCACCTTGACCGACTCATCTCCTGTTCCAACTGAAGCTGACAAAGCCACCCGGTTCATTGAGCATATATAGCACATTCACCAATAGGTTCAGGATATCCTATAGAATTCCAATGACAAGTACACACAACAACATGATCAACATGAGGTGCCACATAAGTGTCAGGTGGGAGAGAAAGTTTGGTTGCACTTGTAGAAAGAACGCCTTACAGGACGCCATCAGAAGCTTCACCCACTCCATTATGGGCCTTACACCATCACTAAGGCCATGGGGGATAATTCTTTTGAGCTCAACATTCCTCCTTTCCTTGGCCTGCATCTAGTGTTCAACGTGGATCTCCTTCACCCTTATTTCCCACCATTATTGGACACCTCAGATGTAGCAGAACAAATGACACCAAAAGAGATCAACCCTGACTGCATCCAATAGGAATCCAACGATCATATTGTGGAAATACAGATCAAGGTAACTCGATAGCAAAGGATCCAACTTTATCGAGTCGTCAAAGCAGGGGAGCTCCTGCACCAAGGCAAGTGGCTCACCCGGGGCCAAATTCAACAGAAATTTCCTCATCTGATGGGGGAAATCAATGCAATGGAGACCATTTCTTCCTAAGGAGGGAGGATTGATCCAGATGGATATCTATGGCCACCCACCTTTTCCAATTGGTTCAAAACAATGTTCTGGCAGTTTTGGCAATTTACTATTTTTAGCAGTTTTCACTTCCGGGGCCATTTTGAGGGCCTAAATGAAGGTTTTTCGGGATCGAGCTTCTCAACAATTGCCTACAATGTGATTGAGGCCCCAAAATGAATCTCCTTGACAATACATTTCCAATGGGCTATCATATTCCTAAAACAGAGATCGTATGCAAAAGTTACGACCCCGAGAAGTTAATGTACTAACTTACCCAAACGGGGCCCACATGACTTTTGGCGCTTCATCTCCTAGGGTTAGGTTTTTGGATGTCTAGGGTTTTTGGCATTCTTTTTTATTGTAAAATTCCTTCAAACCCTCATTGTAATCATCTTCTTATGAATGAGCGCAACCATCACATCTCTTCTCAGAGATAAGCCGCCACCATTCCAACAAGTTTGTTTCCACTGCATTTTACAGTTTCAACTTATTTCATTATTGAATAGAAAACCAATTTTACTGTATCTCTATTATTTTGTGTTAAGAATCTGTTAATAATTTGTATTCATTTCGTTCCTCTCATAAAATTTGGATCATAAGTTGTACAAAGACAACACATAAGTCTATAATCAACTGTCGTAGGATATTGAATTACAGAGTATTGAACAAAAGCTTCAAATTGCACAGGGGAAGGCTCAGAAGATTAAGGAAACCATGAGCAGTTTTCCACCAACCGAGAAGATGATGGAAATGAAAGAGAATAAGAAACTATACTCTGATATGAACCATTTGAGGGTCAAACAACAAGCTCGCACATAATATATAGAGACACTGCAAGAAGAAGCATTAAAAGTTCCAGAGTGAATAGCAGAAGCACAATGTAGGATAAATCAAGCAATGGACAAAGCTAAAGCGAAAATAAAGACTCATATCACTGCATAATTAGTAAAAACAATTTTTTTAAACAAAAAAAAGGTCAAGGAGAAGACCAACACAACAAAGGAGACTTTTGAAAAATTCAACGGGAAGTTGAAAAAGGCTTAAGTGGATCAAGATGAGCGACATGTGAGTGTTGGGGGCATGTTGGATAGGAATTTTGGATGAGAATAACTAAGTTTTGGGAGTTGTTCCATAACATATGAAAGGGTAAAAGGAAGGACTAGAGTGCACAACAAGGGTGCAGTTTGCAGGGAAAAATAAGGAAAAGCAGGATGTCGGTGCAAAAGCAGGAAAATAAGTGTGTTGGAGCAAAAGTAGGAAAAGAAACAGATCAAAGAAAAAGTAGAAAAATGGTTAAGTCCAATTAGAGTTTTGGGGATAATTTGTTCGGGTTTTATCCCTAATTATATGTATAAATATGTAAAGGGTCGAGGAATAATAGGATGCTGAGAATAAGAGATTAGGTTGATAATTATTGAGAGTTTATGCTTGAGGTTTTTGGGAGATTTTGTAGAGATAGGCTTGCACTGCAGAGCGGCTAGGAAGGTTTGGGGATTACAATAAGTTGTATCTTTTGTAAGAACAATGCGAAGGCCTGAGATTATTATTGCATGAAGACTAATATAGAAGCCGGTCATTGTGGATGTATCCCAAGGATTGGGTGAACTGAGTTAAAATCTTGTGTCTGAATGTGTTTGTTGATGTGATTACTCATGGATGTTGTTTCTATGCATGATAGTATAGATCTATTTAATATATGGTTGATGCATAATAATAATGAAGAATTCAGTGGGTTGGTTATGTCGAGATCTATGTTATATTTTTTTTGCATACTAGGGTTTACATTACTAGATGAATATTAGATGTATTAATTTTGCACAATTGTTATGGTAAAGGTCATGAATTGTTAGTTGATGGAACCCATGCATAATGTTTTTTGAATAATAAAAGGGTGTTGAATAAGGATATTTCTCATTGAGGGGATAAGGATTAATGGTTATGTTGGTATCCTCATATCCCATCATCCCTACAGAAACTTGGTTCTTGCAGCCCTAGTAGACGCCTTGGGTGAGACTTCACTTGCATGCAAGTGATGCTGAAAGGGATGGTATCTAAAGGGATTTGTTTGTTGAATAAATTTAACCTAGGGTCTTATAACTGTGTGCCAAAAATGATTCATTAGACCATAAAGGGATCTTTTTAACTTGCACACTAGCTCTTTCTTTCCCTTTACTGCAAATTCTTTAGGTTGTTTCATGTAGATTTCCTCTTCCAGGTCCACATGTAGGAACAATGTCTTCACATCTATTTTCTCTATTTCGAGATCAAATGTTGTAGCTATAGACATTAGTACTATACTAATAGAATTTAATTTTGTAACAGGGGAAAATATGTCACTGAAGTTGAATCCTTCGACTTGGGAATATCCTTTTGCTACCTATCGAGCTTTGAATTTCTCGACTTGAACTGATGCATTCAACTTTTTCTTGAACACTCGCTACTGACGGGTTTCCTTCCATTAGGTAATTTGACCAGATCCCATGTCTCATTCTTGTGCAAGGATTATGTCTCTTTGACCATGGCATCCTTCCATATTTTACCCTTTGTCGAGTTGACTTCCTCCCTAACTGAATTGGTCTCCTCATCAGTGGAAACTAACATGAATGCAAAACAAAAATTGGGAGAAGTATACTTTTCAGCTAGTTTTCTTACTCGTTCATATCTCCTTACAAATAGAATTGATTGTTCCACCTCTTCATCTGATTCAATCGACTCATATGAATCATCTTCTTCGTTCCTCAACTCAAACCTCACCTTCTTTACTTTTTTCTTTGTTTGAACCTCTTCAAAGTAGGAATTTTCACCAACTTTCCTAAATACCACATCTCAATTGTACATTGTTTTCCTTGATGTAGGATCCATTTTTGGGTAGTTTTTTCGGCACATGGTTTTTTCCAATGGGTTTATATTTCAGGTTAAGGAATTAGGGTTGTTGACTAATCTAGGTTATTGGATTAGGGTTTTGGATGCTAAGGGATCCTATATGTATATTTTATTGTAAATAGTGTATGATGTGAATGAATATAGAATATGTTGGTTTTCCTGGTTTAGGTTTCCAAGGGAAAAATCTCTGTGTAATGTTTGTATTTTCCATTGTATATTTTTTGTTCTTGTATTGAAAATGTATTTGCAGTAATTTATTGTAAAAGATTAAAATCTACATTTGGTATCAGACAAATTATTGGCTTTAGGGGTACACCTTTCTAGTCAGGGGTTTGGCTCGAGACTATGATAAGCCTTGTTACAATGGGACATCTGCGCTATTGATTCTTCAAGTGAAAAAAAATGGAGAGAAGTTCAAAAAGAGAGATCGATAAATTTAATAGGTACATTTTTGAGTTGTGGAAGCTCAATATGGAAGATATGTTGGTAGACAAAGATCAATGGATTGTTGTGGATCCAGGTATTTCACCTACATGAACATCAATATATGACTGGAAAAAGTTGGATCGGAAGGCGAAGAGAACAATCCAATTGTGGCTCTCAGATTCAATATTACTGAATTTGTTAGGGGAAGCTACATCCAATGAGTTATGGGATAAGTTGGGGAACTTGTATCAGTCTAAGTCCCTAGTAAATAATGTTTTCCCGTAGAAGAAGTTGTATAACCTGAGGATGAGAGATAGAGACTCGGTGAAAAAGCATCTAAATGCCTTCAATATTGTGGTAAGTCAGTTATTATCTATTGAGATTAAAATTTCAGATGAAGATAAGCGTATCATTTTACTCTGCTCTTTACCAAACTCATGGGATAGTCTGGTTGTAGCCATAGGTAGTAATACAACTACCTTGAGTTTTGATGACGTGGACTCATCCTTGTTGTTGGAGGAGATGAGACAGAAGAACATGGAAGGACGGAGAACAAATGAATTATTTACAAGAGGACGCTCCTAGGAAAGAAATAATTCTAAGTCCTCAAGTGGGAGATCTAAATCTCCCAGAAATTTTGTAAAGGTATGATGGATTGTGGAAAATAAGGGTACTTCAAGAAGTAATGTAGATTCAAAAATGTTGAGAGAGTGAAGGGATTTGAAGGTGCTCCCTCTATAGAAGAAAAGACCTCAAATGAAGAAGGAGTGGATGTGTACTTGGCTTCTTCAAGCACACATGCATATCATGAGGCATGGTTGGTTGACTTAGGTGCATCCTTTCATATGACACCCCACAGGGAGTGGTTCTGTGAATATGAAAGGTATGATGGAGGTAATGTTTTCCTAGGTGATGAATCAACAACCAAAATCATAGGATGATGAAGAGTTAATTTGAGGCTCATAGATGGAAGTATTAGAACAATGCATGGTGTTATGTACATCCTAGGATTGGCCAAAATTTGATTTATGTAAGCAAAATGGACGATGCAATGGTAAAAAAAGTATTTGAAAAAGAAACTTGTAGGATGGTTCGAGGAGAAATAGTGTTGTTGAAGGGAGTTCGGATTGGAACTATGTATAAGATGCAAGGAAGAACTATTAGTGATGGGTGTAATAGTTCCATTATTCCTAATATTGAAGTTGAAAAAGAAAAAACTCCTACAGTCTCTAGAGAAAAGGTTATGTTGTGGCATCAAAGACTGGGGCATATCGGAGAGAAGGTTCTTCGACTACTACATGATAAAGGTATGGTTGAAGGTATTTCCAAATGTTCTCTGGATTTTGTTTTCTATGAACATTGTGTATATGGGAAGCATAATCAGATAAGATTCCCCTCTGGTGAAACAATGGTAGAAGGAATTTTACAACTAGTGCACAGTGATGTGTTTGGACCTGTGTCGGTTCCATCATTGGGAAAATATGTGTACTATGTCTCATTTATATATGAATTCTTGAGGAATAATTGGATATATTTCCTTAGGAAGAAATCTAAATTCTTTGACAGGTTCAAATAGTTTAAGGTTCTTGTTGAGAATCAAACAGAGAAAAGAATTAAGGTGTTGAGGATGGATAATGGTGGAGAGTTTTATGGGAATGAATTTTAAGAATTCTGTAAGAAATGCAGTGTGTCAAGGTAGAATACTACTCCTTATACACCTTAGCATAATGGAGTTACAGAAAATATGAATAGGATGTTAATGGAAAAATAAAGGTGCATGCTCAGTGGTGTCGGGTTAGGGAAAGAATTCTGGGTAGAGGCAGTGGGTATTGCATGTTACCTGGCCAATAGATCACCCTCACCAGCACTATATGACAAGACTCCACATGAGGTATGGACTGGTAAGAAACCCTCTCTCACACATCTCAAGGTATTTTTCTATGAGGCCTATGTTCATGTTGCAAAGGAAAATAGGAGTAAGCTAGATAAGAAGGCTGAAAGTGTATCTTTATTGGGTATAAAGATGGTCTCAAAGGTTATAATATTTGGAACCTAGAAAATAAGAAGGTTGTGTATATCCAAGATGTGGTATTTAGAGAAATGAAAGATGTTTTCAAACAGGAAGTCCTTCCAAGTAAGGAAGAACCAAAGAAAAAAAAGTTTGAGTCAAAGGATGATGAATCAGGATTCAGACTCTACAGAAGAACAAAAATCAGAAGAAGAAGATCCTCATACTCCAGTATTGAGGAGATCGGTTTGGGAGGCAGTGGATGCTTTTTATATTACTGATGATGATCCTAGAACGGTTAGGAAGGAATTGGATTCAAAGGATGGAAAACTCTGGAAAAAGGCCATGGTTGAAGAAACAAAATCCTTGGATAAGAATGAGGCTTGGGATCTAGTAGAGTTTCCGACTATAAGAAATCCCATTGGAAACAAATGGGTATTTAAAAATAATATGAATGCAGAAGGGAAAGTGGATAAATACAAAGCTCGGTTAGTAGCAAAGGGTTATTCCCAGGTTGAGAGAATTGATTTTGGTGAGATTTTTTTCTCTTGTTTCCAAGTTAACCTCTATTAGATTATGTTATATGTTGTTGTTGTGTTTGATTTTGAAGTAGAATAGATGGATGTGAAGATAAAATTCCTACATATGGATCTAGAAGAAGAAATCAACATGAAGCAACCACAAGGCTTTGTTGTGAAGGGAAAGAAGGAGTTGGCATGCAAGTTGAAAAATTACTTGTGTGGTTTAAAACAATTACCAAGGATGTGGTATCAAAAATTTGATACTTATATGTTGGGAATTTGCTTCACAAGAAGAAAAGAGGATCATTGTGTGTATTTAAAATTAATTGATGATCATTTGATTTATTTGGTATTGTATGTGGATCACATGTTGTTGATAGGAAACTACAAGAATATTATATAGGATGTGAAAACTTAGTTGTACTCTAAATTTGACATGAAGGATCTTGGTGCC